>JARHVA010009971.1:177500-238726 GCA_037957365.1 Torreya grandis | reverse complement strand
AAGAATGCATCATGTAAGCTCTTAGAGTGTGGACTCAATAATGGTCTCCCAAAACCCATCATCTCTACGTCCTCCCCCAATAGGTGCTTCATCTTAAGCACCTCCCATGCCACCTACACACAAAAGTACAACATTGTGTTAGATATGCATTTTCAAAATAAACTAAATATGTACATGATTCAAAAAAAAAATAATGCTTACCTCCCATCATCTAGATTGATGTAGGATCTTCCTACTTGGGGGCATCCCCTCCACCAATAAGATATAATGGATTCCATTGATGACTCATCCACCACGTAGTATATGCCTTTTTGCATCCAATATAATCTAAATTAGGAATATCCATAGCCACATCTCATGCATCTAAAGGTAATGGTGCTAACTCAGCCTTAGTAGGCCTCCCATAAGCTCCTTCCTTGCATAGTACCCAAGTACTCATCACCCACACTCATGCTATAGGGTCACATCCTATGGTACCCCAAACTATCTAGTCATGTGCTCATATTGAAAGTGTTCATATACTCCAACTCAGTGGTCATGTAACCAATAACTGACCCTCATATACCATAGATTCACTCCATCCTTGGGCCACTTAGGGAATCCTCTATAGGGACTCTATATGATATCTTGAACCACCAGCCTATCTAAAACTTGTCTATAGTGATCTATCATAGGATATCAAATATCCAACATACTCATCCACCACTCCCCATATGGATATGGAGGTGCACACCTATCCCTTAGTAATCTTATTAGTCACACAACTGCTATGTGCTTATAATCCCAATAATGTAATAAGGTAGCTTCACTCACACCACCACTGAATGCCTCCTAAGTAAACTGATAAAGATCTTTATATAAATAGGCAAGAATAATCCTCCCCATGAGAACATAGTGCCATACCCCCCTATACTACACATAATCCTATGCATCTTATATGAAATTAACACCCCATTCCCATCCACAATAATAAATGAATCCAACAATATGGCCAACCACTTTCATAGATGCAAAAAACTCAACTTCATAATAACTGACAATAATACATTGCTATCACTACCTCTCCTATGTATTCCTAAGGCCCACCAGTAAAATATAAGGATGCACAATCAATAACATCACCACCCATGTCATCTTTTAAAGTCACACACCATCCACTAACCAATAAATGTAAAATATGGTACACCTCCTCTAGAGTAATTGTGATATCTCTAGTAAGAATCTAGAAAGTACATGTGTTTACATTATACCTCTCAAATAAGGTAGTAATTAGATACCTATTTGACTATATAGTGCCTATGTCACACACATGACCCAACCCTACCCTATCTATCATAGCTCTCTCATCAGATGACAAAGGGTAACAATCTTAGTGTCTCCATCACCTGACCTCTACAAAACTCCCTCATCTATACCTCACCCTATAAAAACACCAAAAAATAGAATATATGTTAATCAACCATGCCAAGGAAAATAACTAAGCTATAAAATAATAGGTAAAAACTCAAAATCTTAGAAAACTAGCCTTAGTGGATAATAATGTTTCAAAAGGACACTAGTACTAGACAATAGCAATGACACCTAGATATCATTTTTGAACACTGGATAAGAGTGTTGAATCTTGGACAAGAGTGTTGGAACTAGTGGAAATTTCATAAAACACTTCAAAATAGCTCAAAAACATTAAAAATAAGCTTCCAAATAGGAAACAATCATGTGTTTTAGCTACTTACCAAGGTAATCTCCCTACCAACCTCAACCTAGGCTACCAACTACTCAAATTAGGTTATGGCAGGTGATTATCTCCTCAGCATATCTCCTAACCTAGAGCTCCAAATCTCAAACTAGTCAATGCACAAATGAATCAATAATCAATCTAACTTTCTTATATAAAAAATACTTTTTCATCCAAAGCAAAATAACATTTTGCCTATAAATTCAACCCCATAGCTCAATTTTTCAAACCATTTTATTCAATGGAATCATAAAAATAATACTTTTGAATTATGTAAGCCTTGCTCTCTTAATACATCATCCACCTACTATGGGACACACATTGTTATACCTCTTTTATATCTAGATATATAACTTGGTCATAACCAATCAAAAACTCATTCAACTTTCAAACAACTTAGTCTAATAAATCAAGTAACTTCTCAATCAATTAAAAATATACCAACCTTGCTTCTATCATTACACCACTAATCATCACTTTTGGCTCAAACTCCTCTATCATGAGATCTCATCCCTATCCACAAAAAAGGGGCATCATTCCTACTGTTACTATTCTTACACTTACCCAACATAACCCATTCATTCTCGTAAGTGGAAACACCATGGTTCTTACACCTCTAGTAGTAAGATTATCAAGTTTAACTCATATCAGTCAAAATATATACTGATTTAGACTACATGGGTCACTCATCATGGTTTTTACACCTCCAATATTCATATTATCATATTTAGCTTAGAATGGTTGAAATATATAGTGATTCAAATTACATGGGTCACTCAACATTACTCAAGACATTCAAGGGGATATACCATTAGTTTATAGTTACATAGACTATTCAAATATAGTGGTTCAAATTATATGGATCTATAATGATCTTAGCTTATAGATATATAGACTAGTTAGATACAATTATTCAGATTATATGGATTCATGGTATAGATTCAAACTTAGATACCATATTTGGGGGCATGTGTATTGCTACACATCACACACATATAGATTCATACAACATGACATAGTTATAAGACTAGATAATAGACTATAGGCATAGTGTAGAGTATATTATTATGATCTCTAGTTTTGCACATTGTACATGGTATGATTTCTCATATCACATGTGGTTATACAGATTACCATATTATATATACACATCACTCACATACCAAAATAGGGGGCATAACATAGATGTTCATATTCTTCATCATCTAGGATTATATAGATCATAATCGCAAGACATGCCATTCTCTTCTTACGCATTTACCAGAGTTTTTAGATTACACCCATCTAAACCCAAGTTTTCACTAGGTTGGACCATATCACTGTCTGTAATCGTTGGTCTATAACATTACCTACATCCAGGCTACATGAGTTTATATAAGATAGAGGACAAACATTGGTTTGGACCTTTAGGCACTTCTTAGTTCCAATTTATATTATTCAAAGTGATAATAGGTTTTTCTCTTCACAACATACATATTCTATACACACATTCTAGATTATATGATTTTATGTAGGACAAAGGGTAGACATTGTTTTTGGACCTTCAAGCATTTCTCATTATAGTTAGATTTAGCATAGGGGGAAAGCATTGCACTCCTTATCCATTATTACATGGATTCCATATTTAGATTTAGTATAAGGGGCATCTATTTCAGTGATTCCTTCTTTCTCTAGGAATTATTTATATCTACATCCACTTCCCTAGCTAGGAAGTGAGTTGGACCCTTTTTCATCACACTTATCTCCATATAAGTAGGTTCAAGTACATATTTTATTTTATTTATTTTACTCTATTACTTAATTCCATTGCATCACTAGAATAAAAGGGGGGTAAATGTATACACCCTAAATTGGTCAAGCAACCACACATATCATGTCTTTTCATAGTCCTTTCATAAGAGACTCTGACTAGAGAATATGAGCCCTTGTTCACATTAGCCATGTCCTTGTTTTACTTATCTTGGTCTTGTTTATTGATTTTTATCACTTCTCTATTATCTCAAAAAACTGACCTATACCTCTGAGAACCTCTAGACTTGGTTTGTGTCAGTCCCAACCTATTTTTTTGAGTCTTAGACAATAGAATTCTATAGGACTACAATACTCGATGCTCATATCCTTTCTGATTCTATTATCCAATAGTCATATTTTATTTCTTAATAGGTCTTAAACCCTTCTTACACCCTCCCTTAAGTTTTATATAGATTTTTGATGTTGGCTAAAGTGAATAAAGCTCCTAAATTCAAAATAAAGAGTCTCATGTATAAAATACTACATAAGGCATTTTATATCTAGCACTTACTACTTTGGCATATTAGACATAATAAAAAATTAGTCAATAGTATAGCTCAACATTATGTATCACACATAGACTTGCATGCTTGATCAAGGAAGGGCCTAGGTGAAAGTCATTCTTGCATCTATTGTGTATGTTTATTATGCATGTTCCCTAAGGGAGAACTACATTTGATTTGAGGCCCTAGCTTGAGCGTTAATGTAGGTAGTGATCAGGATAGTAGGGGTTATAGATCATGTGATAATTATTACCATAACCTAGTTTTTATCCCTTTTTCTATAGATACATTTGTTTTTTACATATGTTTATATGAATATAGGGTTTGGTGATTGAAATAGACTTACAATGAGATCTGTTAACTTTCAACCTCCAAAATTTATTACACAATCTCACACTGAGGTGGTGAACAAAACCTAGAAAGCTCACATATTCAAGACAATAGTGGTAGAGGTGTAATACAATGCTAGTTCGACTCCTATCCACTTTTGGCATTCCTATCAAATCATAGAACAAAGGCCATATCCATATTCTAGACAACATCCTAGTCTTGCATCTCAATTTTTAGCTCCTAAATCATCCACTTCAACCCATTTTTAGATAACTTTATTTCTCTTCCTCATATAAATTATTAGTTATAAATCTATATTTTACCATATTAAACTAGATTTTAACCCTTACCCCAAACCCCTTATTATTTAGGAACTAAACACTAGTTTCCAAAAAATAATAAAACATAGGGTATTTTGATAACTTTTTTGGAATGATTGTAATTAATTCCATAAAAATAAATTATATGAAACAATTAGGTTTATTTATATTTTTATGCATCCTAAAAATTGACTTAAACCTCTTTTGGGGATTATTTTAATTTGACATTCATGGGATAAATATCTATTTTGGCCAATTTCCAAGTAGACCTTTATATGAGAGATCTTTTAGATAGTGAGCATCATTTACAAGGAGGGATGAAAACTCTATTGATATGAAAATTTAAGGTATTAGAATCTAATCATTTAAATTATACCTTATTTCCTTCAAGTACATTTTTAATTATTCCCTTTGTAATATATTTAATTGGAGATGCACACAAATGGAATAATTCGACACCAACACCCCTGAATTTTAAAGTATGATCACCACCCTATACAAGAGATGAAACATCTAACTGATTATTCACTTTAGCCATTAGGGATCTTCTTATTTAATAGACAATAAAAATTTTAATAGGCCAAACTATTAATTTCCTAGGTTGTATCTAGTTTGTGCATTCAAAACATAAATTTACCAAATTTTTAACCATTACACCAAAATTTGGGGGTCCTAATTTCTCTCCATAAATTTTATGATATTATGGCTCATGAGTTATAAATTATTGAACATTGTCATTGATTATTGATTTTGGTATTAATGTTTTCATTGATGTCAAAGGTTTTTGTGAAGATTCATGGTCAAGTAAGATTTGAGGTATGTGTATGATGAGTTTTATTGACAAAATAGTGAGTGTTAGTTCTATGTGTAAGTAGTGATGAGAGAGTACTATTTGAATAATGTTCTAATGTCATCTTGAGTGATATCATTGAGATCAACATGAGTGAGTATAGGATAGTATGTCAAGTGTCTGGTATATTTAAGATCTTTGTATAGACCTTACTATAAGGTATGTACATGTATCATGATGAAATGAATGAGCTTCAAAGAAGAAGATGGATGATCCAAAGATATATTTAAGCAGCTCTAAATATGCTCTAAATGAGCTACAAAGACCTCTAGTGAAGCTCCAAAGAATAATTTATAGTGTTTAAGCATAAGATAGGTTGTTTGAGTTGTACATGATGTGTTGAGGATCTTGAAAATTATTATAAGGTTAGATACAAAGATCTATGTATGCATCTTTGATGATGTTCCAAGTGAGCTATGAAAATCCTAAGTCAAGCTCTAAAGATCTATAAAAAGCTCTAAAGATGATCTGTTGAAGTTTTGAAGAAAAGTGAATGTACGAGGTTTATTGAGAATACATAAGAGGAATTATAACACTTAGGAGAGTGTCAAGGTGAATTCTACAAGGGTATGTACTTAAGTCCATGTCTATAATTAGACTAGTTCTAGATCCTACTTATTTTAATGAGGCATCATGAGATATCATCAAGACATATGAATAATGTTTAGTAGTAGTTAATATGATAGGAGATTTAATTTCATGTACATGAGGTTTTAAGAGTTTATATAGTGACTATAAGGTTAGATTCAAGACCTAATGTGACTAGCAGGTCAAAGGCTTAGAAAGCAAAGAGAAAGATGGTGGCCAAATAGGGTATCACTATTAGTTTCCATGAAATGGGTGAGTATAAAATAATTGACAAAGGTGATTTAAGTTTTTTTTATTATGTTCATGAAGTTTTAGGTCATATTTTTCAAGAAAAGTCTTGAAAAAGAGTTTCAAGGTTTTTGGAGGGCACATAATGAAGAGTTGTCTACCTAATAAGGTTTTATAAGTGAACATTGGCATGTATAGTATCTGATTGATAATATAATTTATTAATGGTAGATATGGAAGGTTTTTAAATCAAAATTAAAATAATTAGTTTTTTTAATGGGGAGCTAAGTTTTATGAATGATCATGAAGACTAAAATTTGGTTTAAACCCTCAAAGAACCCTAACAATGCCCCAATATTCAATATCTTGTTCTAAATAGTTCTAAATAGTTTTATATGACTATTTAAGTGATTTTATGTTGTATTCAACTCTCCCAATCATCTCCAAGTGTGATTGATTTCTCAGGTGAGTGAATAGATCCTATATGAAAGGCTTTATTTTTTGGAGATTTATAGTAGCAAGAAAATTTAACCAAGTTAAAGTTGCTAAGAAGATAAAGGTCAAAGAGTGGGAATTTTATTTTTTATACTTTAAGGCTTATATATAGGTTCTAAATCTTATGTGTGAAAATATAATGATCCAAGTTGGCCAGTCAATAATAGACCTAGTTTTGCAGATAGTAAGAAAATCTAGTAAAAGTGAGAAGATGATTCCTAATGTGTTTTTATGTAAGAGTGATTCATTAAAGTGCATGATGATGTTATTTTGGACTCAAATAATATATCCATGTTTTGTATAATCTTGGAATTCATTATAAAAATTTATAAATTTGAAGCCAAAATGGTTTATCTAGCTAAGTGGAGTCTAGGAGAGAGAAAGTCAACAGATTGGTCTAGAAGACCAATACTTTCCATTAGTATTTATAATCCTTTTAATGAAATTTTATATTATTATTTTATTATATCTTATTCAATAATTAAAATCCCTTTATTATATTCAATTAGGGGTCAAAAGTTCATGTTCACTTAACTATATTTTGAAGTCATTTGGCAATTCTTAGTGAGAATCTTGTAGAGAAGATTTTGAGCATGTATACCATGAGTTTAAGCATATGATGAATTTTTTTATTACCATTATTTCATGAGGTTTTTTAATATCTGATTAGTTTCTATGTTTTTTTTTCAAAAGTGTGTTTATGCTTTAGTTGTTCAAAATAATGTTTTTGTGTATGTACATACCTTTTATGAATAATGATTTGAGAAAGGGTTCAAATGGTGGTTGTACTTAAATTATGTTATAAATATAAATTGAAGTTGGATAAGTTATATTTGATTTGAATATGGTTTTTTTATACTGTGTGATGTGTCTTAATATTCTTCAATAAAGATCAAAGGGTAACATGTTGCTAAGAAGGCCTATTAGGTCTCCATAAAGCCCAAAACAGGAGTAAGGGATAATGAGCTATGAATGACCTAATGTATTGGTTGATTCATGATTAATGAATTCCATTTATTATGTTAAGACATATTATATTTTTTACCTAAGAAGATAAGCATGTGTGGCTAACTAAGAGGGATATGATCAAGTGACTTGTATAAATACTAAGTAGTTTAGGCCTATTCGATATATTTTGAGAGAGAGATAAGTACAAGTGAATGACATAGAATATTTGTGAAAATAATAAGGTAATTTATGCCATCATAATCATATATTAATATCTAACATAGGTTCTGCATATGAGGATCAAGGTCAGAATACCTAATCAAGCCATAAAGAGGGATAGTTGAGAGAAGAAGGCTAAAAGATAGTTTGAGAGGGATAGAAGTGTGCAAAGAGTTAAGTAAGAATATATTCATATTTTATATGAGAAAAAATGGTTTTTTTAAGGTGATAAATTGTATGATGGTTCTGGGTTGGTGCTAATTCATCATTGGGGTTGGTGCCTCCTTGCAAGTGGGTGCTTGTTAAAGCCTAGCTGAGTTAGTGTTGAGCTAGTTGGGGTTGATACTCCATGTGGAGTTTCTCATTCACTAAATATTTGTGTTTTTATTATATAAATATATTCCATTTTCATCATCAATGGGTTTTCTTCCCTTTAAGGTTTTCCCACATATATGTTGTGCTCATGTGTTTCATGTTCTTATGATTTGGTGCTTATGCTTGTTAAGATGTACATGCTTGTTAGAATGGTCTATGTATGTTTAAATATAATTGAATAAAAAATTTTAAATAATAATTCACCCCCCACCTATTATTAAATTTTATTATGATAATTGGTATTAGAGCCTAGTCCTTTGAAGTAGGTCTAAAAACCTAAAGGAGATCTTAAAAAGCAAGGATGACTAGTCAACAAGCTCAAGGTGGTTTTTCTACTAATAAGGCTCCATTGTTAAATGGATCTAATTATACATTTTATAATTTCAAAATAAATATATATATGATGTCACTAGGACATGATATTTGGTAGTTAGTTATGGATGGTTATATTGTGCCTCCTATTCTACCAATAGATGTAGTAGGTAAGAAGGCCTGTGAAAATAACTCCAAGGTAATGAATGTCATTCTTTATTATTTGTCAAATTTAGAGATTGTAAAGGTAATTCATTATGTATCATCCAAATATATATAGTAAAAATGTAATACCATCTATAAAGGATACACCAAGGTGAATTTGGCTAAGTTTTAGACCTATAAAAGACAATTTGAAAGTCTAAAGATGAATGAAGATAAAAACATTACATCCTACCTATTGAGAATTGAATTTGTAAATATGATTAAAGTATTAGGAGAATAATTTAAATATTATACTATTTTCTAAGAGGTTTTAAGATCACTAACTCCAAAGTTTGACTCTAAGGTGTTTGTAGAAAAAGAGATGCAAGATTTGGACAAGCTAGAGATAGATGGGCTTCATGTCATCTTGACTACCTATGAGATGAGAAATAATGATGGAAGACCTCCCAATAAGGAATAAAATTTCAAATTTGAAAATAAGTCAAAAGCCAATAAGGTTAAGGATGAGGTATGTTTAGATATTGATGATGATGAAATTATAACATTTTTGATAGGAAGTTAAGGTTTGGCTCAAGGAATCACAAGGGTAAGTTACCCTTAAAATGTTTTAGTTGTGGCAAGATTGGTCACTTTGGTCTCAATTTTCCTAACAAGGATAAATTTGATCATAATTAATAACATGATGGACATCATAAAGATGATAGAAATTCCTATAAGTCTGACAAGAACAAGAGAGATGAATGAAGATATGAAAGGGTCATTCACAAATAAGAAGAATTTATATACCAAGTAAGACAACTTATCTGATGTAAATGATTCAAGTACATCTAACAATGATGATGGTAGTAATGAATCTGAAAATCACAATAGTGAAACCTTGTTCATAGGTATAAAATTAGACAATGTGGGTTGTTCAAATGGGAAAGGCCTTATGGTTGATGTAGAATCAAATGAAGAAGTATAATATTATAATGAAAAAGGAGAATCTGAAGTAAATCTTGAGGTAGAGATGGCAAGTAACCTAGAGAATTTGAAGTTTCAAAAAAGAAATAATCATAAACTAAGTTCATTAGTGAAGGATTATGAGGAGCAAATTGGATTATTTGAGGAAAGGTTAAACAACACTTCCAAGGAATATGATGAGATAATCAATCAAGTTGAGGAACAAATGGAGGTATTCAATGTAAGCCTAAATGATAAAGAGGAATATTACATCAAATATGAAAATGAAATAGAATCTCTAAAAGCTGAGTTAGATCAAACATCTAGAAAGGTGAAGAGATTTGTGAAATTTGAAAAGATTAATAAGGATATATATTACATATTGAGTAGTCAAAAGTATGAAAGTGACAAGACAAGTCTTGGTTTAAAATAAGATCAAAATAAGACACCTCTTTTCAAGGATAAGACTATTTAAGACAAGATGGTCAATATGAAAATAACTATTAGATAGCCCAATGTTATAAGGTATTATTTTTCTTTTAATGGTTGCTATTTTATATGTAGTTAGTTTGGTCATAGAGAAAGATAATATGAAAGACCCTCCAAAAATGATTACTCATGGAAATATGGAAGGAGTCACAATTCATATCAATAAAATGGTATGTACAAGGTAGTCTGTTATAGCTATCATAATATAGGACACATTGCAAGATTCTATCCTAACAGAGTTAGAAATTCATTAAGTCAAAAAAAGAAGTTTGGAATTGCTAGAGTGCAAGAAATAATTCAAATGAATGTATGAAAACAAAAGGTAGTAAATATAAGTCATGATTAGTCTACTAACTATTGAGATAGAGCATGCCTTAGATGAGAAATCAAGTAAAGAATGTCTATTGTCAACTCACATTGATGATCAAATGGTTGATGATGATATCAAGCCTACAGTGCCAAACAAGTATAGAAAGATATTAAAGAATATTTAGTCTTGTGAAAATATGGAGATCAAATAATCTCTTGAGTTCATGTTGTTTTAGTGCCCTATAAAAAGGGGTAGATCCATTAAGCTTCATGGAGACGTTCTTCTATTAATAGAAGCATGAAGTTGCAGTCAAATATGGTTTCTTTGTAAGAATATTCCAAGTTATCTATGTTACAAGAAAAGATATGAAGATAGATATTATCCATTCTTGTGTTGGTAGCTCTATGGTTTTGAAGTATAGTATACAATATGATGAGAGATCTAAGGCTATTATCAGGTATCTAAATTCAAAGTGAAGATAATTGGTATATAAGAGATAAGCTTTTGATATATATTTGTATGATTAGTTGACCTTGATATATGAAGACAAAGGGGAGTCTCTATTTCTATAGTTGGTGTCAAGAATATCATAGCCTTGTGTGTGATCAAGAGTTTGATCTTCTTCAATCATGACAAGGAAGGTAACTATTTTGAGTTTCTAGATATTTTAAAGAAGATATGCTTGGTCTAAGGGGGAGCTTGGTAGCTCTAATTTCTATCACAATAAAGTGATTACTTTTGATATTCATGGAGTTAAGGAGAGATTGTGTCTAAGATACTTCATAGACTTTATTGAGCTTTTGATGAATTAGCTAGTAGAGTGACCTAGTTAAAAGAAGTTTCTGAGAATGATTGTCATAAGTGGTTGCCATAGTTTCTAATGATTGTGTGTCATTTAGTGTCTTTGATATATAGTATCTACTCAGAGGAATAAAATATGATTCCAATAGCTACAAATTATCTTTGATGTCCACTATTAATAAAAGCATGCTTAGTTTGAGGGGGAGTTATTTAGGATATTAACTAAGATTGATCTATGTTGAAGTGGTCTTGTAATTGAGCTCATTCTAAAAGAGATAGTAGCTATGGAATACCTTTGTAATTAATCTCAAATGGGGAGAGAAAGATTAGAAAGAGAAATAAAAGGAAAGATCAAAAAGGATGAGACAAGGCAAGAATTAGGTTTAAGAGATGATTACCATCAAGAATGGTTGACATAGTTTTTTGAGTGTGTTTGCCATGAATGAAAAAGTGTGATATTATTGAGCATTGTCATTGATTTTCAAGTTTGGTATTAATTTTTTCATCGATGTCAAAGGTTCTTGTGAAGATGCATGGTCAAGTAAGCTTTGAGGTATGTGTATTGTTGACTATTTTAACCACAAGTCAAAATAGGCCAACCCCCTATAGTCTAAAACTTGATATAAGGGTCTTTTATCATGATATAGGGTGTGTCATGGTACTTTTTATGTTATTTCATATATTATTAGCTTTTTCATTAGTCCATTTAGTCCTTATGTCATTTTATGTCACTTAAGGGTCATATATGGGTCATAAAAGTAAGTGGTACAATTTTCCAAGGTGACCAACTTTTCTAAACTTCTTAAAAATGTCCTTCATGTTAGTCCCTATCTATATGTTAATTTATAATTGAAAAACTTGTAGGTGTTAACTAAAATCAAGAAAATAAGTGAAAATAAGGAGGTTTTGGTAGTTATAAAGCCTATAGAGGAGAGTATAACATGGTAAAATATTATACAGTGACCTTTTAGCTTATTTGACGACATTTCCATGCTTGATATACTTTCTAAGTGCCCAAAATGAGCCAAAACCATTTATCTTATCCATCACTTCACTAGGCATACAAAATCAGTTAATCGGTCTTTTGATGGTATGCCTATTAGGTTGACTTCCAGGTCAAATGATATTGGTGGTGGATAATGCACATGGACTACTTAATTTTAATAATATTTTTTGGAATAATGATTTCCTATACTTTATGAATCATTCTTAAGAAGTTGATTGTCTTGTTTTAATTACTAATCCCCACACCCTATAGGTTTTCCTCTTATATGAGAAATTATGTATAATCCAATTATTTAAATGTATTATACATGATTTTTAATTCATAATTTCATGTTTTCAATATTGGTTTGCATGTTTGGAGTTGGTTTCATGAGCCAAACAATTCAAGTTGTAGGTGGATGTCACTAGTGGACTAACAGTCAAGTTTTACCAATTACAAAAGGTTTTTTCTCTATAATGGTTTCAAATAAATATGAGGTGTTTTGTTTCATGTCTATAATTTTTATTGATCCCATCTGCTTCCAAAACTAGTCTCACAAACTAACATCATGAATGTTGTAGTCAAAATGTGAGACACAATCAACTCTCTACTCACTTTCACTTGCATTCATGGTGTATAAAGGTCCTGAGAACATTAATGGAGGTATAATGGAAGGTTTAAAGGTGTTTTAAATATTTTAATAACATGATATATAAATATAAACCCTCTATATGACACATAAGGGACTGTGATGACTAATGTAAACTTCACACACAGTCATACACCATGAATGAGTACCTATAAGAGATCATACAGGTTGGAGTAAGGACACTTGATATTTTTTGAAGAATTTAAAGGTTTTAAACATTAATTTTAATTTATTTTATAAAATTTGGTACTATTTTCATGCCCATACAACATGTAAATTGATTATCTCAACCCCACTTCCCTGTATATTGAAAAGTTAACCTATAGGTGGTACTAACAAAGACTAGGGATTATTTCATAAGGATGTTAAAACATGTTTTGAGACCTTAAGGATGTTAAAACATGTCACAATAATGGTACAAATATCATGATCACCACCTACAAGTGCACCATTGCTCTTAAGGAGACTACTTATAGCTTGACTATAGGTACCTATAGTACCATAAGTCAAACCTTGGAGATTACACTTGTAGACATGAGAATTGGTTGATTTAAGTTGGTTTAAGGACCTAAAATTATTCCTATACCATGTAACATAGGTTTATAATATTGACAGTTCACCTACAAGATCTTTTTTTGCCTCAATAGAGTCAACCATAATTGACTATAATTTCACAGTGAGCTAAAGCTTTGTGTTCTTGGTGATTATGATAAAAAAATCAAGAAGTGAAGTGACATAAATTAATATGGGATGATATTAATAAATTAAATAATTTATTTTTGAAATGATAAAATATATAAAAATGTAAGTACCACCTATAGGTGGGTGAACATAGTCACACATAGTCAACACTTATGACCAGTCAAGTGAGAGGTGAGAAATGGAAGGTTGGAAAAGGTTTGTTGATAAACATACATGAGATGGATTAAAAATTTAAAACTGACACCTCAAGAGGCTCCCATAAAATGTAAATAGGGTAAGGAGAGATTATAATATGACAACCTATAGTCATACTTGATACCCTACACACGTGAGTTAATTGGTAGTCTACCTTGAGGGTTTGATGATGTTTGGAGGATCTAATGATATGATAAAACCCTAAAATATTGAATATAAGGTACAAAACACTTGTATAATCCCCTCATACCATCTTTTATCTAAGGAAATAGGGGAAGTGCACTCTATTTTCTCTCATATAGAGGGCACTCCCCAAGAGTGCAAATCTATAGGTTTAGAGGAAAGTAGATGAGAAGGTGAGATAGAGGTTGATTATAACTTGAAATAAGATTTTTATAGATGATTTGGACATGAACCAACATTTATAAGGCTTCATAGGGTTTTTAAACATGTTAAAGTGGTCCAACCTATGGGTATATAGTCAACTCCTTTAGGTCTAGTTTAGGCCTCCTAAATCCCAATTAGAGGGCCAATATCATTTATAAAGATAGAGGAGAATTATAAATCCTTATAAAACCTAAATGGGTAGTTATAAGGTGTGTTTGAGCTATTGTAATTTAAATAATACCATAGGAAAGCCATATTTTGGCTCAAACCAACTTAGGCTTGTGCAAAATGAAGAAGAGAAACGCTAGAGGCTAACTTGAGATGATTGTACCTTTTTTAAGGATTAGCCTGGGATATCCAGGAGATAAGATAGGTTATATAGGGTCCCAAATAATGTTCTTGTGTAATTTATTTAGGTTTCTAACATCAAAACTTTATGAAAAAACCTTAAGAGTGAAAACCACCTAAAACCCTCTCAAACCCTTGCTAGGGACTTGATTGGGAAAATTAATGAGGATAAGCATCTAATAAGGATATAGTGAGAATGAAATTTATTTTATCTTGCATAGGACTCTCTAAGGCTCCTTCCCATCAACCCAAGTGGTACGTTACTTATAAAGACAATGTGGAAAATGACCTTTCTTGATTATTTTTGGTGTCTTTTAGGTGAAAAAAGGTTTCAATAGATGAAATTAATTTTGGGAGAGATAATGTGACTTATAAAAACTCTTGATATCTATTTCATTCTTTAGGATATCTCACAACTATCTTTTTAAGTGCCTTCATCTAAGCCAGTCTAAACTAGCATAGTGAACAAGTGAGAAGGTGAAAGTTCATAGTGGGAAGCCTTTTAAGGTCTACATGATGTATATAAGGGAATTTGGAGTCTTTAAAATTATAATACAGCCATTTTTATGTATTTAATTTTAAAATTAAATAAAATTTTGGTGCCAAGTGTGAGGGGTGAGTGAAAGAGGAGTGATTATGAATGCAGGAAATGATAACTCATGTCCAGAACAATCATGATAATTAGGGACACATAAAATGAATGTTGGAGCATGTTTAAAACCCCTCCCTCTTGGTGAAATCATATCATCTATCCTTAATATATTTTTGATCATTTTAAATGGGCTAAATGATGAAGGCAGTTTCTAGGTAAGCAAATGAAGAGTCCTAAACATTGTAGGAGTTTCATGATTTTGATGGATATTTATCATATGAGACCTTGCATGGTATGTATAATAATTAATTATCATATATATGTAACTCATTTTATAACTTGAAACATGTTTTAATGACTCTTTTAATTCATTCTTTTCTCCTTTCTCTCCAATTCTATAAGTAGTAGCCATTTTATCTCTTGTAGACTAATTCCACTCCATCTATGGCAAAGCCATACTAGATTAATGTTTTAATTTGAATTTTAATAATGATTGAAACCTATTATTGATTTAATGAAAATTTTCTATATGTGTGTGAGTGATATATGGTGATGTTAAGTGATAATCTTCTATCATTGCTTCTCATTATCCTCTCATGTTTATGCAAGAGTTCCTATTATAATAAGTCATATAGAGTGTATCTAGTGTGTTAGGATACTTTCAAGTGTATAATTATCCTTATAATTTTAAATCTACCCTCTGGTTCACTTACCTTGTGTTACCTCATGGATATCACCTCTATATTGAAACACTTATGTTAGAACCTCTTAGGACTTTAAAATTGGTTTCTAGGTCTTGTTTATTAGTGAAAAAAATATGATGGTCTTGTGTAAATCCTTATGGTGTATCAACCCCTTGGATTAGTTTAATTTCATTAAAAATTCTATCCATTTTCCCATAAACAATCATTTAAGTAGGTGAAAAGAATTTCAAGGTAAATTCAAGGAGCTACCCCTTAAACCTAGAGGTCTAATTCTACTATAGATAAACCCACATACTTAGAAGTATTCAAATGTAACCAAAATATATAGTAGGATTGAAAACCCTCCACTAAGATGAAATACTTGGTGAAAATAGTTATGGCATACCTAGTGGGACATATTATCCTCAAGACAACTTGTCAAGGTGATTGTTGGTCTTGATAACATCAACTACAAATTGGTGTGCTACTAAACATTTTGTGACTCCATTCAAGGTAAAATCTAGTTCAATACCATTATGTTGTCATAAATTTTCCCTCATAATTTAAGGTCCTTGCTATTTCATTATCTAGTAGAGTTCTCAATCTTATCAATCCACCTATTCAACCTAAACTTCCTCTTGAAGTTCAATACCCTTAGCCTAGTATACCCTTTCAAGACCAAGAATATTTTGATATATAGGAGAGTAAATAACTTGAATAAATCCAAGACATCATGGATATTCCAAATTCCTTCCTTAAATTTAATACTAATAATCCAATTCATTTTTATGCATATGATGTCATTCCTTCTAATGCTATAAAGAGTGTGCTTACATTCAATGGTGAAGGCCATGTTACACCTAGTGAACATATCATGGATATCTCCAATTTTTTTATTTTACACAATGTCACTAAAGAGAGTATTTCCATTAGAATCCTTTCCATTTCCCTTAGATAAAAATCACTTGATTGGTATAGGAATTTTCTTAGTGGATGCATCACATCATGGAATGACTCTAGAGTGTTTTTAACCTCAAGGTTTTAAGATGAAAGTGACCATACTTATCTCATAAATCAACTAAATGTGATTAAAATATCTCCCAAGTAAACAATGTATGACATTAATGACAGGTTTCAAAATACTTGGTAAAGATTGCCTCCTCCCATGAGGCCACCTGATATCTTTGTATTCCATACATACTTGAAAGCCATTATTACTGATATTACCTTCATGCTTTAATCCATGGGTGGTTTCAATCTTCCCAAAGCATATAAAATTTACATTAGAGATGAGAATGGACTTATTAAAGTAGGAAATTTTCCTCCTAAGGTTTCTATGCCTCTACTGCCTAATATACCAACTGTTACTCCAAACATTGATCAAGCTCCTAATGCAAATGCTAAGCCTAAGACTGTTCTTAAGAAGGCAGATGAATCTAATCCATATGCAATAATTTAAACCTTAAAAGCTGAAATTAGGTAAGAGATAATACAAAGAGGTGTGAATAAAAACCAATATACCTATCTACAACAATATGGTTAGCAATATGGGAGAGGAAAAGGTCAAGGGCAGCCTAGCTTCAATAGGCCTACCAATGTGTACAATCCAAATTCCACCACCAATTCAAGAGAGATGGTACTAATGCATAGAAAATTAGTATAAGGAGAATATTTTAAAAAATGAAAATTCATAGATGCCAATTAATGTGAAGATAAATATATAGCTAGTCAAGGAGGAATCACTCTATCCTATCAGCTGAAGATGAAGTCTTGATACAAGCAAGTGATGGTTGGGAACCTCAAGGATAGAGCCTCACTAACTTCTTGGTGGAATATAATTTTGTGCTCAATAAAGGAACCTATATTTTAGACAATACTAGAGCTAAGAGGAAGGATTTGAGAGGTGATATTAATGTTCCTACAAGTTCATCCAATCCTGCTATAAGGTAGAAAAGCATGGCTATAATCATGGTAGTCCCAAACACTCCTACACCTTCTCAAAATTATAATGTGGTAAAGTCTACTTAAGGTGCTTCGATTACTCAGATTACAATAATTTATTTGCCTTAATTGACTCAAGATAAGGTAATAACTTATTCACTAAACATAGTGGACTCATTGAAGAATGCCAAAGCATCTATCTCTTTTTGGATGTCCTCCATATGCCTAAACAAAAGGAGCTCTTGAAAAAATAGATATCCACTATTCTTACTACTCCTTCACCTTCAAATCAAATTCAAGGTCATGTTTCTCTTAAAATTTCTCATAACACTATTGTTGATCTATATACCAAAGCTAAGAAGCCTCCACCTTTCTACATCACTCTCATAGTAGAGGACAAATTAATACACAATTGCATAGTTGATAGTGGTGCCTCTACATTAGTCATGTCAAAGGAAGTAGATGATAATTTGGTCCTAAAATATGAACCCCATAGAAAATGAGTGAATTATATAGATGGTACATGTGATAAGATAATAGGATTGATAAAAAATTTTAAAGTTTTCTTCCATGATTACCCAAGTTTTATCATCCTTCAAGACATTATTATTGTTTACCTTCCTGCTCATTTTTCAATCTACCTTTCAAGAGATTTTACAATAAATATAGGTGGATACCTCTCAAATTATTGGTTATTATTAGTCTTTATGACAAGGTATGGAACTAAGGTGACGATAAGAACTCAACCTCTTATAATATTTCACATTGATCCCTATGTTGAGGCAAGCTCTAACTTGAATTGTGTGATCAATGAGGAAGAGGGGTCTGATGTGGATGATGGTGATTCTAAAATTGAGGGTATAGTTGAATTTTTTCTAGATGAATATGGTGTAGATTATTATGATAATAATCCTTACATATACTTTGAACAAACTAACCTTGAAACCTACATCATCCATGAAGAGCCATTTGAGGGAGCTAAGGTAAGTGTTGAGCATTCTTCTTCACAAGTTATTGAAGGTAACTACTTGATTCATGCATATGATGATGATGGATTGAAGAATATGATTTATCACCATAGTGGGAAGAATGATGTATTTCTACCTATGATTGATGAAATTTCCCTTGATTATGACACTTATGAAGAAGAGGAGGATGACCTATAGCTAAAATTTAATGTTATATGTCAAGAATTTGATCAGTTAATTAAGATTCCTTCCCCTCCCAAAAAGGCTATATCTAATATGTTTATTAATTAGGCTAATGATAAGTATCTTAAGTGTTATATAAATCATGAAATCAAGGGCCATGTTTTGAAATAATATGAACATCAATTTATTGTTCAAAATCCTATAATCTTAGAAGAACCTAGTGGAGTCAAGGATGAAAATTTTGTACTTCAAGGATAGTCAAGAGCTTCATCTAATGTTGAGTCACATTTAGAGGTGTTTTATCATAAATAAGAGGATCTTGATGCTCCCAAACATCGATTACATACTATCCTAGAAGAAGACAAAGATGATGTAACTATCATAACTACCATTTTGTAGTTTGAGGAAGGCATATCAAATATGAAAATAATCAAGATGATTGAATATCTAATCAAGGATCTTAGAGATAAATTAAGGGTATTTATGATGGATCTAAATAGTCCACTTACAGGCCTAAGAAGACACAAATGTGGTAGGATTCTTTATCATCTACATATGCAAGTGGTTGATGATGAGCATGCTTGTCATGCTAGATTGCCTTCATGGAGTAACAAAGATGAAATAAGAACCATATTTGACCTTGGTTAAAGTATGGTAATATGTTTCACCTCAAGGGTAAGGTATTTTAAATATTATATTAGGTGTGTTTGTCTTTATTTCAGTTATGTTGTGTTCCAAAAGTGTTCTAGTTGAACACATGTTTCTTTATTTTGGTGTGTCTTGTTTTGTGTCCTTTATTTTATGTTTTGGTGTGCTTTAAAAGGCAATCTATGTGTCAAACTAGTGTATAGGTGACTCCTCATCCCAATGGATAGGATTAAGCAATTGGTATTGGCATAACAAGAATACCACCCTTAAAAAATCATAAAAAATGTTGCATATTTTGATCACAAGTCAAAATAGGTCAACCCCCTAGAGTTCAAAACTAGATATAGGGGTCTATTAGCATAATTCATTTTTATGTGATTTTATATGTTATTAGCTTTGAATTAGTCCTTGTTTCATTTTATGTCACTTAGGGGTCATAAATAAAAGTGTTATTGTTTTCCAAGGTGTCCAAGTGTTATAAAATCCTCAACATGCCTCATGATATTCCCTATTAGATATGTCAATTTCTAACTGAAAAACTTGTTGTTGTTTATTGAAATAAAGAAAATAAGTGAAAAGAAGGAGCTTTTGCTAGTTTTATGGCCTATAGAGGAGAGTGGTAAATGAGAAAATAATATTTAAGGACTTTTTATCTTCCTTAAATTTTTTCCCATGATTTATCTACTTTATAAGTTCAAAAAATGAGCCAAAACCATTTCTCTTCTCCATCGCTCAACTAGGCATACAAAACTAGTCAACAAGTCTTTTGATGTATGACCATTAAGGTGAATTATAGATCAAATTATCTTGGTGGTGGATAGTATACTTTGTATAATTTATTATCATAATGTGATTTGTAATAATGGTTGCCTATACTTTATGAACCATTCTTAAGAAATCAATAGTCTTGTTTTTCTTACTAATCCCCATACACTACAAATTTTCCTCTTGTATAACTAATTCCATACAATAAAATTATTTAAATTTCTTATAAAAGTTTTTTAATTCATCATTTCATTTTTTTCATCCTATTTTTAATGTTTTGAGTTGATTTCATGAGCCAAAGAGTTCAAGTTGTATGTTGATGTCACTAGTGGTCTAGCAGTCAAGTTTTACTAATTATAAAAGGTTCCTTTCTCTAAAATGGTTTAAAATAAATGGGATGTATTATGTTTCATTTATCCAATGAATATATATCCCCTCTCATTATAAGATCAATCTCAAAACCTAACATCATGAAGGTTGCATTCCAAATGTGAGACATAGTCAACTCTCTACTCATTTTCACTTGTAGTCTTGGTGTATAAAGGTCTTGAGAACGTTGATGGATGTATAATATAAGTTTTAAATGTGTTTTAAATATTATTTAAACATGATATAGAAATAAAATACATCCAAATGGCACATAAGGGACTGTGATGACCAATGTAAAATACACACAAAGTCATACACCATGAATGAGTATGTACAAGAGGTCAACTAAGTTGGAGTAAGGACACTTGATCTTGTTTTAATCATGTATAAGTTTTAAAAATTCATTTTAACACATTTTATAAAGTTTATAACTATTTATAGGGCCATACACCATGAAAATTGATTATCTCAACATCACTTCCCTATATATTGAAATGCCCACCTATAGGTGTCACTGATAGAGACTTAGGATTATTTCATAAAGAAAGATGTTCAAACATGTTATTAGACATTAATTATGTTTTAAGAAGATTTATATACCTTTATAACCATGTTTAGTGTCATTTTAAGGAAATTATACTTGAATATTCATATGCATAGTTGAAGAGCTGAGTTCAGGGACAAGTTCCCTAAATTACCAAAATAAAGTGTTAGACACTTTTGACATTAATAGATGATGATGTGACATAGATTCTAGGTGAATTTTAATGCATAAATTTTTAATATTTCATATATGGGTAGAATATTTCAAAATAGAGTGATTTTTTGACTTGAGTAACATGATGAAAAGATGCCTCCAAACCATGTATTTATCCATTGTAGAAGGGCAATGTTTACGACAATATTTCAAGTTCCAAGTGACCTTATTATCCAAAGAAACATGAAGGAGTATATATATATATTAATGATAGGTTATAATATGAAGGTAAGATACAAATTAATGGTCCATGGAGTTTGAAATAGGTTGGAATACAAGGTCTTGATCTTAACCACCACCTATAGGTGCACCATTGCTCTTAAGGAGGCTACTTACAGCCTGATTGTAGGTGCCTATAGTACCATAATTCAAAATTTAGCTATTTAATAGATGAGTTTTTTTTTTTTAATTTGGTTTAAAGACCTAAAATTAAAACTAAAACATGTAACATAAGTTTATAAGATTTTAAATTAACCTACAGGATCCTTTTTTGCTTCAATGAGGTCAACCACAGTTGACTGTAGTTTGATAATGAGCTAGAGCTTGGTGTTCTTGGTGATTGGCCTAAAAAATTCATGTTGTGATGTTAGATAAATTAATATGGGATTATAATTATGAATTTAATAATTTATTTTGGAGATGATACAAGCTCTAAACATGAAGGTACCACCCATAAGTAGGTGAACACAATCACACACAGTTAGTACTTATGACCAGTCAAAGTGAGAGGCAAGCAATGGAAAGTTGGAAAAGGTTTGATGATAAAAATACATGATAAATACTATATATTTATAATTACCTCATCAATAGGCTCATTTATCATTTAAAAATGGAAAGGATATATACTATTATGATAACCTACAGTCATACTTGACACCATGCACATATTGAGTTACTTAGCAGTCTACCTTGAGGTTTTGATGATGTTTAGATGGTATAATGATATGATAACACCATAAAATATTACACAAAATGTCCCAAAAATTTTCATAAACACCTCATACCATCATTTTGTCTAAGGTAATAGGGTAAGTGTGCTCTCTTTTGTCTCAGATAGAGGGCACTCCCCAAGGGTGTAAATTATAAGTTTAGAGGAAAGAGGATGATAATGTGAGTTATAGGTTGATGATAACTTACAATAAGATTTTGAGAGATTATTTTAACATTAACCAACACTTATAAGGCTTAATATGGGTATAAAACATGTCAAAGTGGTTCAAACCTATAGGTATGCAGTCAAGTCCTTTAGGTCTAGTTTAGGCCTAAATCCAAATTGGAGGGTCAATACCATTTATAAAGATAGAGGGACATTAAAAATCATCAATAAAAATTAATGGGGAGTTATAATGTGTGTTTTATATGTTATAATGCAAATAATATCATAGCAAATCCACATTTTGGTCAAACTAACTCAATATTTTTATAGAATGAAGAGAAGTTTGAGAGGCTAACTTGAGATGTTCACACATACTTAGAGTCTAAGAATGGGAGATAAAAGAGATAATATAGGTTAGAGAGGGTACCAAATATTTTTATTATGCAATCTATTTATGTTTAAAATGTTATAACTTTATGAACAAACCTTAGAGTGAAAACCACCTAAAACCCTCTCAAACCCTTGCTAAGGACCTAATTAGGAAAATGGAGGATAAGAATTTAGGATGGAAAGAGTGAGAATGAAAGTGATTTAAGATTGTAGAGGACTCTCCAAGGATCCTTTCCATCAACTTGAGTGGTACCCTACTTATATGAATAGGGTGAAAATGGCCTTTATTGAATATTTTTGGTGTCTTGAAGTTAAAAAATGGTTTCAAGAGATGAAATTAATTTTGGGAGAGATATTGGGACTTATCCTAACTCATAATATATATTTCATTATTTCAGAGTGCTCACAACTATCTCTATAAGTGCCTTCATCTCAGCCAATCCAAATTAGAATAGTGAACAAGTGAGAAGGTGAAAATCATAGCAATAATCCTTTTTAGGTCTACCTAAGGTATCTAAGGGCATGTGGACTCTTGAAAAGTGTCACACACACATATGTATGGATTGGATTGTAAAAACTAAAGATAAATTTAGTGTTAAGTTTGAGGTGTGAGTGGAAGAGGAGTGATTGTGACTGTAGGTAGTGATAACTCATGTCTAGAAGAATCTTGATGATTAGGGATACCTCCAATGCATGTTGGAGCATGTTTTAAATCCATCCCTCTAAATGAAATCATCTCATATATATTTAATATATCATGGATAGTTACAAGAGTGATAAATTATGAAGGCAATTTTTAGGCAAGTAAATGAAGATTCTTATACCACATTTCAAGAGTTTCATGATTTTTAGGGACATTTGTCCTATGAAACCTTGTATGGTTTGTATCTTAATTCATTCACCTATATATTTAACTCCTTTTATTGTCTTGAAACATGTTCTAGTGACTCCTGGACTTTATTCTCTTCTCTTTTCTCTCTAATTCTATAAGTAGTAGCCATTTTGGCTCTTGTAAACTAATTTAACTCTATGTATTGTAAAGCCATGCTAGATTGATGTTTTAATTTTCGTTTGAACAATGAATGAAAACTAGTTTTTATTTCATTAAATTTTTTTCTAAGTTTCCAATTGATGTATAGTGATGTTAAGTGATAATATTGTATCCTTGCTTCTCCTTATCCTCTCATGTTTATGAAAGAGGTCCTATTCTAACAAGTCATATAGAGTGTAACTAGTGTGTTAAGATCCTTTCAAGTTTACAATTGTACTTAGAGTGTGTAATCTACCCTCTAGTTTACTTACCTTTTGTTTCCTCATGCATATCACCTCTATATTGAAACACTTATGTTAGAATCTCTTCGAACTTTAAAATTAGTTTGTAGGTTTGTATTTTAGTGAAAGAAGTATTATGGTATTGTACAAATCCTTCTAGTGTATCACCCCCTTAGATTAGTTTAATTTCATGTAAACATATATCCATTTTACCATAATCAATTATTTAAGTAAGTGATAAGTATTTCAATGTAAATTCAAGGAGCTAACCCTTAAACCTAAAGGTCTACTTATACGATAGGTAAACCCACATACCTAGAAGTATTCCCATGTTGCCCAAATTTGGAGGAGTCTTGAAAACCATCCTCTAAGGTTAAATATTTGGTTTCAACATGTTTTATGAGTTTTTTTACCAAAATAGTGAGTTTCATTGTAATATGAAAGCAGTGATGAGAGAGTATTGTTAGAAAAATGTTTTGATGTCAGCTTGAGTGATATAATTGAGATCAGCATGAGTGAGTACATGTTAGTATGTCAAGTGTCTAGTATCTTAAAAATATTTATCTAGACCTTGTGAGAATTCATGTGTAGGTATAATGATGAAATGAGTGAGATCTGGAGAAAAAGATGGATGCTCTGAAGATGTACTAAATGGCTCTAAAGATGCTCCAAATGAGCTCCAAAGATCATTAGTGAAGCTCCAAAGAATACTTGATAGTGTTTAAACATGAGAGAGGTTACTTGAGTTTTACATGAATTGTTTACGACCTTGAAAATTATTATAAGGTCAGCTTTGAAGATCTATGTATGTAGATTTGATGATGTTCCAAGTGAGCTATGAAGACCTTGAGTCCAAGCTCTGAAGATCTGTAAGAAGCTCTAAATATTATATTTTGAATCTATAAATAATATTTATTTTATTAGGTTTCTTGATAATACACAAGAGGAATTAGAAAACTGAGGAGAGTGTCAATGTGAAGTTTATAGGGGTAAGTACTTCAGTCCAAGTCTATAACTAGACTAGTTCTAGATCCTACTAGGCATAATGAGGCATCATGAGTTATTTAAAAGACATATGAAGAATGTTTGGTAGTATTTAATATTTATATGAGATTTCATATCATGTACATGGGGGTGATGAGATCTTTGGAAGTGACTAGAAGGTTAGGTTTAAGACCTAATGTGATTTGTAGGTCAAAGTCTTAGAAAGAAAAGAAAAAAATGGTGGCTAGATAGGTTATTAGGATCATTTTCCATGACATGGGTGAGAAGATAATTATTTAAAAAGGTGATTCAAGTTGTTTTAAGTATTTTCATGAAGATTTAGGTCATGGTTTACAAGAAAAATCTTGAAAATTTGTTTCAAAATTTCATGAGTGTGAAAAATGAAGAGTTGTCTACCCAAAAAGGTTTTTTAAGTACTCATTGGAATGTATATAATTTGCATGAGAATATAATTTATTCATGGTAGATAATGAATGTTTATATCTAAAATTTATAATCATTGGTTTTTGGAATGTGGAGATAAGTTTTATGAATGATCATTAAGACTGAAAGTTGGTTTAAACCCTCAAAGAACCCTAACAATGACCTGATGTTGAATATCTTGTTATAAATAGATTATAATAGTTTAATATATACATTTAAGTGATTGGAGGTTGTATTAAACTCTCCCAATAATCTCCAAGTGTGATTTTTTTCTCAGGTGAGTGAGTAGACCCTACATAAAAGGCCTTATTTTTTGAAGATTTATTGTAACAGGTAGAGTTGATCGAGTCAAAGTTGATAAGTGGATTAAGTTCAAAGTGTGAGAATTATAGTTACTATCCTTAATTAATTATATATATGTTATATATCTAAATTGTGAAAATTTGGTGATCCAATTTATCCAGTCGCTAATAGACCTAGTGTTACAGATAATAAGAAAATTAGGTAGAAGTGCAAAGATGTTTCCTTGTGTTATCATGTAAGAGTGATGCATTGAAGTGCATGATGATGTTATTTGGAAATTTAATAATATATAATATTTTTTTTCATATTATTTTAAGTTATTTTAATAATTTTAAACATCGAAGCCCACATGGTTTATCTAGCTGAGTGGAGTCTATAAGAGAGAAAGTCAATAGATTGGTTTGCAAGGCCAATAATTTCCATCAGTACTTGTAATAATTTTAATAAAGGTTGATATAAGGATGTTATAATATAATTTTAAATAATTAAAAACCCTTGAGTATTTTTAATTATGTGTCATAATTACATGTTTCCTTGACCATGTTTTGAAGTCATTTGGTCATTCTGAGGGAGCATCTTGTAGAGAAGAGTTTGAGCATGTATACCCTGAGTTGAAAAATCTAATGAACTATGTGATGACCTTTATTTATTTAGGTTTTTTATTATTTTATTTTTATATGGTTTTTTTTCAAAAGGTTTTTTATTCTTTAGTTGTTTAAAATAGATTTTTTGTGCATGCATAGGGCTTCTATGAACAATGATTTGAGAAAGGGTTCAAATAGTGGTTAGACATAAAATGTGTTATGAACCTAAATTAAAGTTTTATAATGTATATTTGAGTGTAATATTATGTTTTCCTATAATTTTAGGTGTTTTAATATGATTTAATAAAATTCAAAGGGTAACATGTTGCTAAAAAGGTGTTTTAGGTTTCCATAAAGCTTAAAAGAGGAGTAAGAGCTAATTAAGCTATGACCGACATAACGTATTGGTTGATTAATGATTAAGGAATGTTTTTTTAATATTATAATACATATTATATTTACATCCTAATAATATAATAATGTGTGGCTAACTAGGAAGGATATATTCAAGTGACTTGTATAAATACTATGTAGTTTAGGCCTACTTGATATATTTGAGAGAGAGCAGAGGATAAGAGAATGATATAGAATATTGGTGAGTAAAATAAGGTAATGATTACCATAATAGTTATTTCATTAATATATAATAGAGGTTATGCATATGAGGATTAGGGTTATAATACATAATCAATCTATAAAGAGGGATAATTAAGTGAAGAAGGCTAGAAACAAGTTTGAGAGGGATAAAAGTCTACAAATAGCTGAGGAAGAATATCATAATATATTATATGAGAAACAAGGGTTTTTGAAGGTGATAAAGTGTATCAGGTGGTTGAGTTGGTGCTAATTCATCTAGGGGTTTGGTGCCTCCTTGTAAGTGGATGCTTACTAAAGCTTAGTTGAGTTGTTGTTGAGCTAGTTTGGGTTGGTGTTCCATATGGAGTTGGTACTTCACTAAAGATTTGTATATTTATTATATGAATATAGTCCATTTTCAATATTAGTATGTTTTATTCCCTTTAAGTTTTTCCCATGTATATTTTGTGTTCATGTGCTTCATGCTCTTATGATTTGGTGTTTATGCTTACTAAGATGTACATGTTTATTATAATGTTTCATGTATGTTTAAATAGAATTGAATGAAAAGTTTTTAATACTAATTCACCCACCCACCCTCTCATTAAATTCTCTTCCAACATAAATTCTTGGGATACATCACCATTTATAATATAATATCTATATTTGAGAATCACATTGTCTACAAAAAAATTGGTTCCATTTTTAGGCCCTATATTGATGGTGTTTTTAGTGTCATCAATACAATATCCCTCTTTCTTGATAGCAATATATTACTCTTAGTCACTATATATTTGATCATTATGAATTGGTGGAATTTAAAATTTTGTGTGGTTTGACAATTCTCTCTCTTCCAAAACAATGTAGTATCCTTTTATTCTCAACATCTACCAACATTTCAAATTCATCAACTAAAAAGGAAATTTTAATTTTCCATCCAATACCATATTAACACTAAAAATAAAAAATCATATTCCCACACACACACACACACACATATATATAATCTAGTATCCTCTTGATTGCATATAATATGTGCTCTACAAATTTTGTGCCTTTTGAAAATAAATCCACTTGATCATCCTTGCCCAATGTAAGAGACATCGATGTTATATTATAAAAAATAAACATGAGATAAAATAAAATCTATAAAGCCATATTAGATCATAAAGAAATTAAAAAATAAACATGAATGTGAGATGAAATTATATTTTTATCTTATATAATTTAATATAAATTTAATCTAGGCCCTCAAGAAGTATTTATGTGTTATTTTAACCATTAAATATGAGGACCAAAAGAAGACTCTAGTAATGGGTCAAATTTGGTAGTCATCCCTATAAATTTACATAATTTAATATTGCACTAAAATAGTTAGGTTGGTTCATATTTAAATAATGAAATATATACAATGAAATAAATATTTATTAGTGGTAAAATTCTTCTAGCTATTAGAGAATAAAATTTAATTCAGGGACTAAGGGTGGCACAAAATACGATCTTGATTACCCATGAATAATTTACACACCTTCCTTCTTGGAGAGGCATCTAGTTTGGAAGATTTAGCTTTCAAATATATCCTAGTGAATTATGAAAGACCTTAAATACAAAGCATCAATTTCAAAAAAATCTATACCTTCTTACTAAATACTCTCCCATCCCTTAAATTTTTTTGGCATGAATAGCTTCCTTCAACATACCTTGGCATGCTAATGTTTGACAGTAAAATGAAAATGGAATTATGTAATCCTTGGTAGAAAGAATCCAAAAAATTCTGGTAGGATAGAAAGGAACCCTCATTTCACAAGTGGACAAGATTCAACTCCTTAAAAGTTCCATACAAAGTATCCTTGTCTGCTTCATGACCCTATTTTGAATCCCCAACAAAATTGTTGACATAATTGAGTAGATATAAAAACATTCCTAAGTAGGGGAACCAAATATATATTTTTATTCCCATTAGTTTCATGGGATAAATTTTGTCTTCCAAATGCCCTTCGATGTCTTGGTCATAGAATAATAAAAATCATAAATCAAGCCCTGACTAATAAATTTGGGTAGAAGGTTATAGAAGAAGAAAATCACTGGACTAGGATAATCAAATATAAATATATATATGACCAAGAGGAAGATAGTTTTCTCTAAGATAATGCCCCATGTATGGCTCTACCTTTTATAAATCCATCTCAAGCTCTAAGGCCCTATTAAAGAAGGGAAAGAAATGGCAGGTTAGAAATGGAGAAAAGGTGGACTTTTGGAAGGACTCCTACCTCTCTCCCTCTTCCCTGGCTTCCTCTCCCACCTAGAACACCCTCAAAGAGAACTAAAAATCATATATAGGCCTTAATTTGAAGGATTTATAGTCACTTTCTAATGGAAAAACAAAATGGATAACTTTTCTTATTGTGATCGACAATGTGAAAATGATTTAACAATTTTGGGAATAATTGGGGGTTTATTCTTAATTTAGCTAAAGGGTCTAGATTGATAAATTAGTAAATAATATGTGGAAAATAAGCTATTTATTTATGAAATTTATTTGTAATTATATATTTTATAAAAATAGTAATAATATGGAGAAAATAAGACTTAGCTTAAACTACACTGATCTGACTAAGACAAGATCTGATATTCACTGTACAGACCTGTGACACTATCACAAATAGAATTCTAACTTTAATTTTCTAATTGGAAAGGAGCACAAAAATTTGATATGAGTTGAAATATAATTTTAGTCCTTATCTATCACTATTTTCTTAAGGATTTGATCTTTTTGGGTTTTATTCAATAGGTCTATTGACCCTGTCTCTAAAGTTTTTATAGTTAGAAGTCTATAGAGCTCCCTATAAAGTATATTTTCTCTTCAAACACTATCTTCCATTTTAATTTGACTTATTTTGAATAATATGGGGGTTTAGTGTGTGTAATATTCACTAGACATGGTTGCACACCCCTTGTGTGGGCACACTACCTACATACCAATACTCCAAAGAGGGATCAAGCCATATGTAGTTCTCTCTTTAAAAGTGCTTGGTACAATTATGATATGATAATGCAACTAAATTATAAAATATGTGTACTTGAGATGACTAATGACTGGTGTAAATATTTATATAATCTATAAATATTATTTGATGGTTGTATACAGAGAGTATGGAAATGTGCTTGAGTAGTCTTAATTATATTCTTGCTTGCTTTGTGATCTTCTCCAACCCTTTCCAAATGGTCTTTGAATGAGATTTTATAGGGATATATTGGTCATGGGTTTAATGTTCTCACATTATCTTTACAATAAGAAGGATGAGTAATTGGAATAAATTGATCATTGGGGCCAAAAATGAGCTTAGACAACAACATTAAAAGTGGATTAGAGTCAAACCGGTGCTATAATCCTCATGTAGTGATATTGTCATAAGTAGATGGGACCTAGGGGGATGGATTGGTCATGAAAAGAGGGTCTTGACTTAGTATGAACCAAGTTTGGAAGGATGTAGATGAATGGGAATAAGTGAAAATAAGCCTAAGAGGGTCATGGAGCAATCAAGATGGACCTATGGGTTGGGTGTCATTAGCCATTCTCATGTTACCAATTTTTGCATTTTATATTAGTAAATTTTCCCCCCGCCCTTTATTCTAGTGATTTAACAAATAAAAATACTAGGATAAATGAAAAATAGAAATATTACCTAAACTTACCTACAAGGGTGAAGATCATGAAGTTGTGTAATGTTGGATGTGCATAGAGAGAGCATACTATGAAGTGTAAATCTACAAGTGAAAATAAAGAGTAAATCACTTCTTACCAGATATGTTATATATAAAATAAGAATGTACAAATTTGATTAAGAAAGAGATGAAGAGAAAGGAATGAATACACCTCACTAGGTACGTGAACCAATACAAAACATATTATGATGTTGAGTGATACTAGATGATGTTGGACCAAGAGTAGTATTATGAATGGCACTGAGTGCTCAAATCCATAAATAGTGGATCAAGAATGTAAATGATATCCCTTTGTCCCTATCATAACCTATTAAGTGAATCTATATGATCCGACAGGTGTTGATCAATGTTTGGATTGTGTGTCCAATCCCTCTAAATAAGTGGCTCAAGAATACAAAAGCTAGCTAGACCTTTGGCTCCATCATTGCCCCATGAAGTGAAGCTATGATCTGATATCAGTATGAAATGTATGTCATATGAGATGGATCATAAATCCCATGAATGTACTATTATTTGATAATGTTGGTGTGGATATTTGAATGTATGCTGGAAACTAGGTCACTTTTGGCCTCTCCAAAAGATGGAGATTAGGCTTATATGAAATCTACTCTGAAACTAAGAATCTAGCTTATGTGGAAGCCACTAAAGAACTTAACAATTCAAAAATTTGGAGGGTATGATTATATTAAATCCAATCTATAATTATGCCAACCACTTGTAGATATAATAAGGAATATAACTACTAAGAATGTCTGGATAATGCTAAACTAGGAAAGAAAATAAATAAATGTGCCACACACATTACCTCCAATCACTGATGTTTAGAACATGGATTTTGATTTGGAAGTTATACCAATTATTGTATCTAAACTATAAATTATATCCATCATGATATGCATGATGTCCCTTATATCTAGATTCTTTGAGCAAAATGTGTACTAAAACTATTGATTCTAAACTTGTATGGCTGTGCAAATTCATAGCTGAACCTACTTTTCTACCTACTTTTAGAAATTCTAGTATTTCTATTACTTATTTAGGAGCACTAAAAATGGATAGTAGTGTCATTATCACTATAGTCTAGTCTTGATGCTATTGTCCTAGGTAAAATCTAATTACTATTCTAGATTCTTCACTGTCTACCTAGTTTGTTTTAACTAGTTTGTCTAGTTGTTATTATAAGTGTTTTAAAACTAGTTTTTTTGGGTAATAGGAGCTCTGATCTATATGAAAAAACCCTTGTTTTGTGTTCCCTCTTATAAGGGTAGGAATGGAGACCCTATAATGACTACCCTTAGAATAAATAGCCCTATAAGTGTGTTATGATACAAAGATACATGGTATATCAATGATAATCAACAAGATATCTCAAGATATAACATGGTTTGTAATGAGATTATTAGATCAATAGGGGTATGACTAGATAGATATAGCAATGTAATAACATGTGTAATTTATTTAACTATAAATGAAAGTCTAGTTAGTTATTAGTTGGAGGGATGGAGCATGATTCCCATCATGACATCCAAGAAGCAAGATAAATACATGATATGGACCATGGTATTGAAAAAAATGAGAAGAAAACAAGCAAAAATCACACAAGGTAAGAAGCAAGAAGCATACAAGGATGTCCAAGGGGCCAAGAAAAAAAGGGACATGGGCACATGTCACTCAAAATAGAAAACAAGCATACAAGGCATGCCTAAATGCCACATACACATACAATTGAAGTAAGCAAAATTGGCATGGAAGCCACAATCATATAGAGGAGTATAGGCAAAGGAAATTATCAAATGTCCTAAGGCACACACATTAATAGAAGAAAAGGACATTGGAAAATATCCTAAGGCACATATAGCAGACAAATAAGAACTAAGAAATGCAAAAAATATAGCTAGGTTAAGAAAGAAAACAAAGTATGTAAGAAAATGGAAGTATAATCACCTATAACTAGTCAAAGTAAGAGGGAGATTATTCAAGACATGTGAGTACAATACTAGGTATATGCTAATAAATACACAAGTGTTATAAACTAGTGAGATGTTGATATAGTAATTTGTGTAAGCTAGTAATTAATATACATCAACATGATAACTAGAGTGTGTGGGGTAGGAATGACATAACCTGGATGGTGTATTCATATATAATATTCCCTCATTGGGTATGTATATCAATGTATGTCTTGATGTATAAGTAGGATTACCCCTTAGTGGGTAGAGTGAAGCAATAAAAGAGTTTCATGTCACCACACACACTCAAAAGAAGATCAAGTGAAGAATGGTAATGTAGATAAACAAACAATAACATAAAACAAAAAATGTAAGTCTATCATTGTGTTATAAATGTAAATCATGGATAATGTATACAATCAAAATGTTTTTCATGTTTTTAGATTATTTACATGTTTTTGTATTTTAAAATTTTATATTGTTTTTGGATTTTTGATATAATCTATATAAAATCAAGCATAAGAAACTATGTACATGTAGGCTAATAAAAAGTGATACTAACTGATGAGTCTCATGGGATACTCCTTATCATGGTGTCCTTTATCAAGGATAGGAATCATGCATGATTAGGAAGCATGATAGAGATGCTGAGACTATGGATCTAAAAGCTATATATGTTATAAATGCTCTGAAGTCTCTAAAGTAAGAAGTAACTATTGGGTCCCCCTGTATCTTTGAGAAGTGGATGAAATTGTAAGGATATTTGGGACCCATCTAATAGTAGGAAAATCTCTCTAAAAATGTGTTATACATGTAGATGCATGAGATCTCAATAAGACTACCTTGGGTGTGAACACTGTAGCTAGAATTTGTCTAGAAATCTAAAGCTATGGAGGTGTATGAACCCTCTATGCTGGTAGTAGATGCTTCAACTATGTTTTAATCTATACTAGAGGAAGAACTAGAACTGGTGGAGAAAATGTAAGTGGTGGAAAAGCTAAAACTAGTGACTATGGAATAGTAGATGACTCTAAAGTGAGGAGTGATAACACATATGGAACTCCACCAATTATAACAATCTGAATAGTGTGAATGAATTTCATGCATCTATGAATTATAAAAGGTACTACATGAAGTTTTTTAATCCATGGTTGACCAAGTAACATATCAAAAACTCCTAAACTAGGAACAATAGTGAATGGTGTGGCCATGTGTGTTTGACCAACCTATAGAGGAAGTACAATCTCACCTAATGAAATCTATGTGTTCTCACTGAATTAGTTGATAACTATGTCCATCAGGGTAATATCCTACTTTTAATATTTTAAATGCTATAGTAATGTCATAGTGAACATGTTTACACTAGATCCATTGTCTATAAGAACACTATAAATAGGATGATTATGAATGTAAGCTCTTATAAAGATTACATGATAATCTAAATCATCCTTGATGATATCTAATCTTTGAATGATATGGAAGGTCTAAATGGAACTCTAGAATTATATACACCAATCATGTTGCTCAAAGAATGTGATTTAACTAGAGGTACCCTATATGCATCTGGTGGTGGATGTGTATGATATGCATGGTGAACCCTTAATGTGTCCCCTATCTCTTATTTTGAATGATATGGAAAAGGATCTAAGATTATTTTCAAAGCTTTATCTTATGTTTGCTTTTCCTAAAGAGGCTCAATTGAAGTGCCAAGATTAATATGATTTCCATCTATTAAGTCTTATATCTTGTGTCTCAAACTGATGCATCTATTTATTGTATGCCTTGGTGCCTTGTGAAACTTTCAAAATGCATGCTAAACATATCTTCATGGAAGAGGCTTTATTGGGTCAACTTCCTAAATAGCAGGGAGAGATATGATGTTACATTACAATAACTATTGTAAAAGTTTGACTAGAAAAATTGGTAGATTGGTAAATGTACACCAAGGAATTGTTGATAAAACCACACACTGAAGGGTATTTAAAGTTGCATTAAATATCAATAGATTATGAGTCTTGTTATCATTGACCCTGACCTTGTATGGGACTTTGTTGTTACTCTTGTTGGTTGTTTCTGAGATACTTGTGTGCTTGAGTTTTCCCATTAAAATTAACTTGAATTCTCTTTCCTTTAGTGTGTGACATAATTCAGTGAAGGAAGATATCTTTTAAACATAATTGATTCATGTAAATATGGAAAAAGACTCTATTTAAAGAGATCTTGTAACTCTTAATCAGTCATAGGGATAGTCATCTTAGGCAAGATAGTATCATATCAAATAACATAATCTATGAGATGTTCATTTGAATTTTGTTTCTATTGTGCAGCTTGAGCATATGAAACCTTGTCACCAATGTAAATGCTGAAATGAGCTAGGAACATGTCAGCTAAAGGATTGATTTCAATGACTCACTGATTTGGTAAATTATAGAACTAATGTAAAGCATAATCCTTTAGGATCCATGGAAAGAGCTTGGTAAGTATCATATCATTTGGTACATAGTCCAAGTATGCTGCATGAAAATATCTCACATATGTCTATAGATCACCCTTGCCATCATAAATAGTTAGTTTAGGTTGAACAAAACCTTATGGCAAGGGTGTGGAAGTAATGTGACATGCTAATAGTGTATACAGTAGAGCAAAAGAGTCCAAAGCCTATGTAGGTCTAGAGGTACCTTGCTCAAGATGTATCACCTTAGATTGAAGAGATCTTATCTCTTACACAAGGGTTGCCACATTAGGAGATAAAGATGTACTAGTTATAGCTGGTGGAATAGAAGAAGGTAGGGTTACTATAGGGGGTTTTTGAGACATAGTTTCCCCTATGGTGACATTTGTAATTGGCTACCCTATGGTTTGAGAATATTGACTATTGTTTACTCTTTGTTATTCTTCTTAGAGTATTTTGAGCATGTCATCTTGCATGTCAAGGTGTTTGGTTAGGATTTCAAGTTCCCTTTTATCAGTTTCATCAAAATCAGTGCATTGGGCCATTATTAAGGTAGGAAAACAATTTAAAATATGTTTAAAATTTTTTGCAAAAAATTGTAATAAGCAAATTTCTAGAAAAGGAAAGTATTGAATATAGAAAATGTAGAGTCCTAAGAACTATGAAATGGAAATTGTGTAAAAAGGATACAAATCTCACAAACATGTAAGGTGTTACCTCAATAAGCAATTAAGAGTTAGTACATACAACTAAGGTTTTGATAATAATATTTTTGTAAATTACTATGGAATTTTGAAAATGAAATTGGATTTCTGATTTAAATATGCAACTAAAATTTCAAAAAATTAATGGAAAATTATTGATTGAATAGGACCTAGTATGTGGAACTAGGGTTTTAAGAAAAATATTTTTTTTGAAATTAATATTGAATTTTTAATTTTGAAGTGTTTTTCTAATTTTAATATGCTAATAAAAATTCAAAAAAATGTTGGAAAATTATTGGAAAAATACTAGGACCTAATATGGGCAACTAGGGTTTGAAAGAAAATTATTTTAAAATTTAGTACTAAATTTTAAAATATGATATGAATTTATAATTTAAATATTCAAGTAAAATTTCAAAAATTTATAGGAAAAATTATTAGGAATTTTACCCTAGGTTTTTTGTGCACAAACAAAGTAAGTCGGATTCACCAAATGATTTAATAATTTTGAGAATAATTGGGGTTTTATTATTAATTTAGTTAAAGTGATTGGATTGATAAATCAATAAATAATATGTGTTAAATAACCTACTAATTTATGAAATTTATTGGTAATTAGATATTTTCTAAAAATAGTAATAATATGGAGAAAATAAGAATTAGGTTAAACTATGTTGATCTGACTGAGCAAGATATGATATTTACTATGCAAGATTGGGACACTATCACAAATAGGATTCTAAATTTATTTATTTTATTGGATGAAAGGATTTAAAGTGGACAAGAGTGGCACTAACACTGTATTCTTGAGGATATGAATTTTTTGGGTTTTGTTTGGTAGGTATGTGTGACCCTATCTCTGAAGTTCAATAGCTAGAAGTCTATAGAGCTCCCTATAGAGTAGATTTTCTCTTCAAGCCCTATATTCCATTATAATTTGACCAATTTTGAATAATATGGGGGCTAGTGTGTGTAATATTCACTAGACGTGGATCCATACACCTTGTGTGAGTATGTTGCCTACATACCAATGCTTCGAAGAGGGATCAATCCATATGTAATTCTCCCTTTGAAAGTTCTTAGTGAAATTGTGATATGAGAATGAAAGGAAATTCTAAAATAGGTGTGCTTAAGATGACTATGGATTGGTGTAAGGATTCAAATAAGTTGGAAATAATATTGGATGGTTGTATTTAAATAATAAGTAAATGTGTTCGTGTAGTCTTACTTGTATTCTTGCTTGCTTTATGATCTTTACCAACCCTTTCCAAATGATCTTTGAATGGGCTTTTATATGGATCCATTGGTCATGGGTTGAATGTTCTCACATTAGGACAACAAGAAAATGGATGGAGAACTAGAATAAATTAACCTTTGGGGCAAAAAATGAGCTTAGACAATAGCATTAAAATTAGATAGGAGTGGTATCAACACTATAGTCCTATTGTGGCACTATTTTCCTAGGTAGAAAGGACCTAGGAGGATGGATAGGTCACGAAAAGAGGGTCCTAACTTAGCTTGGACCAAGTTTAAAAGGCTATGGATGACTAGGAATCAATGAAAATAAGCCTAAAAGGGTCATGAGAGCAAGCAAGAGGGACATATGGGTTGGGTATCATTAACCATGCTCAAGTTACCAATTTTTGCATTTTATATGACTACATAAAATTTCCCAAGAAATTACCAAGCTCAATTTCCTAATTTAGTAAATACATATAGTTGTGTTTCTAAAGGAGGATGCACTCCTATGGCCTATGAAAACCATAGAGAATACACTATTAAATCAGGATTCTTTGCCAACCTGGATCAATCACAGGATTAGACCTACTAGAACAACCTCTGAATTAAACATATTACCCCTAAGGTGAACATTTTTTAGCTCATAACTCATGAAAAAATTCTTAATATTGATAACTTGGAGAAATAGGGGATGACCATCCAAAATAGGTGCACTCTTTACAATTCAATGTTGGAATCAATAAATCATCTATTATTTGATTATCTATTTAGGGCTTATGTCTAGAACCTCCTCCTTAAATTGTTTAACTTATTTTGGGTTAAGCCCAACTACATCTTGGACCTCATCATCCACTGGAAACCTTCATGGAATGTCCCCTCTTTGGTCTTCCTTTTGTTTTTATCCCTTCCCAATTTTTTCTATATTATTTGGTCCAAACAACACCTACATATTTGGGTGTAAAGGTTCTAACCCCTCAATTTCCTTCCATAGGATCCAATACACTATCATGGAGAATTAGTGGGTGGTAATACCTAACAATAATTTGGGAGCTTATGAGATTGAGTAGGTTATCCTTAACAAGTGGAATCTCATAGCCCTCCCACTAGGCTTACTCTGGATAAGAGTCTCATGAAATGGGAATGCCCCTTTATAGGGTGGTTAAAGATAACTTTTGATGGAGCATCTAAAGGAAATATTGGTAAGGTGAGGGGTAGTGGATTCATTAGGGATGAGTCATAGACCATAATTAATACCTACACAATACCAATGGGAATCCAATCTAACCACATTATTGAGGCTAAAGTTTCCCTTTGGGGCATCTTGATAGTTGTATAACTAAACATTCCTAAACTAGCTATAGAAATGGACTTGTTTAACATCATATATGTCATGTTTGAAAAATTTAAACCATCCCACATAATCAACCAAATCATATCCAATGCTAGATATTTCCTTCACTCAACTGAGTGTATGATCTCACACATTTTTTAAGAGTTCAACATAATGGCACACACCCCTAAAAATATGGGCATACTCAGCTCAAAACTCTCCACATAGATTGGGCCCTTCAACATCCCATCCTACATCTACTCCTTAATAAATAATGATTTACACATTCAAGCCCTTCAAGCCTATGGTAGGGAGGTACATGAGAAAAATAATCATGATTAATAAAATGTTAAAACACACTTTGTATAAAAATAATGATAGCAAATTTAAATCCAATAGTGAAACATGTCACATCAAAAAGGCTCTTAACAATGACTATGAAATAAAATAAAACATTAGAATTTAAAACTACTACTTGGCTCACTGTAACTTTTAGTGTTTAAGTAGAAACAAGACCAATAACATGGGAGGAGATTGAGGTAGATGTGAAACAATTTCTTATGTATAAGTTTAATTAAATTGGAAAGTGTGGATAAATTTATAAAAGGGCATAATCATAGAGTTTATGCTTAGGATTTACATGCATGAAGAAATAATAACTAGGGATTTTGTAGTGGGTTCAAAATAATTCCATGTTGTCTTTAATGGAATCATTATGTAAGTAATGAAAGAGCTCGTCGAGGACATAACTAACATGTATTATGAAGGTAATAAGGCCTTGAAAGATAGGAGGTAGAAATAGGAGCTCATGTAGGTCTTCTTTAAGATGGATATCATCTTCCAAATGGAAAATAAGGGATTTCTTAGGGATGATATTTTGTGGATATGGCCATACATCTACTTATAGGTGATGTGTAAACACCCCATTCTAGCCAAAATTGGCTTCTGACCAGACTTTAGACTGATTGTCACCAAACATTACAAATTAAGCTTAGGAATCACTAAACTTCCCAATTTTGTCCACACACCATTCATCAATTCTCAAAATCATTTTTAAGCATACCTATTTGGGGTACTATCATGTACATAGCAATAACCTCTTACAGATTCATCCTCAGTCACCTTATGACCTAACAACTAGCAATTTGACCTATGGACCCATTAAGTAAGGCACTTGAATAATTCATAAAAGGGATAAAATGTTAATCATAATTAACCAACTAATTGAACCACATTAAATGGATAGGTAAATTATCCATTTTTAATTAATGAATACCTAAAAATGGAAATTCATAAATTCAAAATATCAAGCTTCTTCATCATTGCCTTGTATGAGTTGTCAATCCCTCACAAAATATGTAATAAATATATAATTTGTGATCCATGCCTATTAATTTAAATCATAATTACATGACACCTCCTTAAATCAACTAGTGTTAGACTCAACTTAGCTAGGCCTTTTTGAACTTATTCCATTCTTAATTTTAACCTAACTCAACTTGGGTGAGAGTTAACTTTAGAGGCTATAAATACAAGGCCTTGCCTAGTTATCTTTAAGCTATGTTGGTGTAAATTTATTATGCTCAAACATGTGAAAAATATATCATGGTGTAAATTTATTACTCTCAAATAGGTGAAAAATATTTCTTAGTTTAATTTTATTATTCCAAAATACCTCCAAGAAGCTTTTCTAGTAGTGTTACCATGCCAATTTCATAAGCCAAGATAAGCCAAACAACATTTTCAAGGTGCAAGTAAAGGTGGAGCAATGGATATTCATTGACAAATATTTATTAAGTGCATAGTTGAGAAATCCAATTCAAAAATCCATTTTGGAGCCATAAATAAGGTAAAAGGATGATTTATTTTGTTTTTTAATTGTGTTTTCATTGTATGCTTGTTACCTATGCTCTCCCTTGTGTCTATTCTAGAAGTGTTAATGTTTAGTGTGTTAGTTTTGATTTGGTTTTATTGAATAACACTATACTAATCTCCTACCATCATGTGAACAAAGAATCCATAGAGGGGATATTATTATAATGTTAGTCAGTAAAACCAAATCAAAACTAACACACTAAACACTAACACCTCTATCCTAGACACTAGGAAAAGCATTGGTAACAAGTATATAATGAAAACACAATTAGAAAACAAAAAAAATCATCCTTTTACTTTTATTTTAGATATAAAATGGCTTGTTTAACTATCTTTTTCAACTATGCAATCAATAAATATTTGTCAATGAAGATACAATGCAATACCTCTCCTTGGCACCTTGGTAATATTTGTTGGCTTAGCTGCACTTATGAAATTGGCTAGGTAATACTAATAGAAAATATTATTGGAGGTATTTTGGCATAATAACATTGCATTAAGGAAGTTTTTTCACCTATTTGAGTATAATAACTTTACACAAATATATATTTTTCTCTTATTTGAGCATAATAACTTTACACCAAGATAGATTTTACACCTATTTGAGCATAATAGCTTTAAACCAAGATAAATTTTACACCTATTTAATCATAATAAATTTACTCCAAGATATATTTTACACCTATTTGAGCATAATAAATTTAAACCAAGATAGATTTTGCACATTTTTTAGCATAATAATTTTACATTGAGATAGCTTAATGATCAATAGGTGAGGCCTTGTATTTATAGCCTCTAAAATTAACTCTCACTCAAGTTGAGTTAGGTTAAAATTAAGAATGGAATGAGTTCAAACAAAACCTAGGAGATTTGAGTCCAACTCTAGTTGAGTTAAGGAGGTGGCATTTAATTATTATTTTCAATTAATAGGCATGGATCATTTGTTAGATATTTTGTGAGAGCTTGACAACTCACAAAATCAATGATGAATAAGATTGATATTTTGAATTTTTGAATTTACAGTTTAAGATATTCATTAGTTAATAATGGATTATTTATCTAAGAATATAATTTGGTTTAATTAGCTAATTCATTTTGATTATCATTTTATCTCTTTTAGGAATTTTTCAAGTGCCTTTATTAATTAAACGATAGGCCAAATGACCAATTTTTAGGTTGTAAGGTGATTGGGGATGAATTCATGAGAGGTTATTATTGAATATAGGATAATACCCCAAATATGGATGCCATAACATAATTTTTATAACTAATGAGTTATATAAAGATGAAATTAGGATGTTCAATGATTCTTAGGCTTAATTCTCAATGTTTTGTATAATCAATCTAAAGTCCATTTGGAAGCCAGTTGTGTCTAGAATGGGGTATATACATTTTTTCCCTATTTTGGAAGGCATTTTAAGATATACGCATAGTAAAATTTTATCAAATAATTAAAAATACATTAATGAAAAGAAGATAATGATTTAATAAGAAGTTTCAAACAACATTTGGGAAGCCTATGATGATGCCCCCTTGAGGGAGTGATTGACACATATGATTAATGGATAGTCCTTTAAAAATAAGAAATAAGAATAAATAAATTAAACCATGGGTGAGTTTAATCCAATTGAGATAATTCTTACATGTGTTTATTTAAAAGTATTAATTTTCCCACAGGTGGTTATAATCAGTGGCAGAAGCATATACCCTAACATGATGGATGAGTAAAATAGTAATGTGCCCATAATAAATTATAATCATCAAGATGATTTTGATTAAATAATGTTTTTTTATTGTTCCTAATAGGGAATATTGGCAAGCATAACTCAAGGATATAACCAATTTCATAGACTAAATATGAGCAGGAAAAAATGTATATGTGATGGTATAATGACTAAAGAAGCCACAAACAACTAGGCACACAAGGATGCAAAAAATGATGAAAGAAATGATTAGAATAATAATGGTAGCTGAACTATCTTGAGATATGGCATGTATCCAAGTGCTTCCTACATAGGCCAAATAGACTTTAGGCCAATGTAGCTCACCCATAAGTAGGAGAAAATGAAATGATGAATAAAATAAAATAATAAGAATTAATCAATGTGAATGATTTGGTTTTACCTACCAATGTGAAGAGGTTTATCTTTATTAGCATTGATACAACTAGAATTTTCAATGGGTTAATTTGATTAAGGAGGGAGGGAGGATTTACCAAGGTAAACTAGGAGAAGTTTTTGTGACACCATTGCTTGTAAGATCCATCTAACTAATTTTTATTGTAGCATGTGACAGTATGCACCATGATATAAAACACCATGATGATCATGATGTAATGTGTATAATGATGGACTCTCAATCTAATAAATAATTTAAAATAATGCACCAATGATAAAAACTATGATGACAATGTTAATGTATGAATATGGATATACTCAAGAAAAATGCATAATGAATCATCTATTGAATGCATATAGACTAAGTCAAGGAAAAATAATGAAATAAAAAAATAGGTTAACAAACAAATAAATGACTAATAAAATAGACACACAAATATCTTGAAATTAAAAGAAATAAAAACCATCTTGTTGTCAACCAAGTCAATACTTATGCATGAAGGCTTAATGGAATGATAAATGGGTAGTGTCCCCAAGAAAAGATACATATAAAGGGAAGGTCACACATCCAATGGTAATAAAATGGACTACAACCAATAATTTATTTTTACTCAATAGGGGAAATAAAGATGGATGACTAGGTTTAGATAAGATAAATGTTTTTAGATTTTGAGGCTTTATATCTCTTTAAGATATTATAAGACAATTTTATAATTTTTAGGATTTTTAAATGTTTTGAATGTTTTTAGAAGTTTTGTGGTATATTAACTCATTAGATGCTAAAAATATACAACCCATAAAATGTAAAGAGAATGGAATAAACCAAGGGTGTAGTAATGCATCTATTTCAAATGAACAATGCACACAATGGTGACTTGAAAAATGGTGAGATCATTCAGACTTAAATTGCTCACAAAATGTCAAGGGCATCAAAAAGGGGGTAACGAGATGAACTCAACATAAATTGAGTAATACCTACATAGTATTATTAGGACCTCAATTATCTATAGTTTTACATTACAATGAATTAATTCAGCTAGGTAGTAATAAGTTTGTGAATTAGGAAAAAGGCACAATATAGTAGAGGAATGGCAAGGTGATGCAGCATGTCATAGTAAATGAATTGCTCCTAATTTTCCATAGGTGGTTATAATTATAAAATAATGGCATGGGTCAATGATACTAATCTTCACAAATATGGTTATAATTAATAACACCAACAATGAGATAGAACATGACAATAATGAAGAATTTAATTGCAAAATTGCTATCATCCTAGTCCAAGATACTACCTTTTTCTATAATACCAAATCAACTACTAAAACTTTGTCTGAATCTCCTTGATAAAGGTGCTTGAAGAACCAATGGATTGAAACCAAGGTTAAAAGGGGTGGGTATGGAGGGTAAAATCAACTTTGTTCGATAGGGAAGGTATGGGAGAAATAGTATATAGTATGGTACAAAGAAGGTGATGTTATGATAAAAAGGATATAATGATAATAGGGTTACCCCCAAGTAATAAGGTAAGGTAAATGTCAGTGTATGAAATAAATAAAATAGGAATGGAAAGGTAAATGGTAAGGAAAATGATTCTATTATTTTTTTTTGATGTGGAGATGGACATCCTGATCAACATATGATACAACTAGAATAGTCAAATATTATAAATTGCTAGCACACACCTCTTTTGAATAATTTCTCTATCAAGAACCTACTACTGATATGGACTCCAATAATGTTTTTGTGATATTTTTTGGTTGTTGATTTTATTTCGTCCAAACTTTGAGACAAGAAGTCTTCATATCCTTTAGAAAGGAAAGTGAAACCAAGGATGGTAAATAAGGATAAATATTAGTTGATACATCTGATTTGACAATGTAATATAGGTCTAGAATGAATAAATGGATCGTAATTGAATGTATAATGGCCAAGAAATAAATAAAGATAAATATTTATAGGCACACACAATGTTTTTTATTATGTATTTGACATAATTTTGGTTGTGCTAGGGCTAAATAATTATGAATATGATCTTGATAGGACCACCAAATTTTTCTATTATTTGGTCCTAAGAGATGCTACCATCTGATTATGCTATAGAATGGAAGCTGTAATGATATTATCTTTAATAATGTTTTCATCAAGTAGTGAATAAATGTTTTTCTCATCTATTGGTTCCTAAAATAGGCTTTCACTAATAAAGTTATATTTATTATCCCATAGCACCTCCAAAAAGGTTTCACTAAGGAATGTTGACTTTTGAATTTGATTGTCTTCTAGCACCTCAAATAAGGTTTCATTAGAAGATGGTGAGTTTGGACTCTGATTTCCCCCTAGTGCCTCCAAAAATGTTCACTTGGAGACTTTCCTTATTTTGTATGAATGTCATCTTGGTCCCCTTGATATTATATAATTGATATGTCACCATGGATACAGTTCAACAAGGTGTGATTTTATTGGTCCTTATAAAAATTTGTAAGAGGTGGATTGCCAATATAATGTCTATATTGGGTGGTGTTAATGGAATGTGGAATGGTAATTTAATGGTAAAAGTAAACACAATACTTGTATAATATACTAGGATAACTTGTGTTGAAGTTGAATTAATCATCCTTAAAAACTATGGAAGGATCACAAATGTGTTCAAATTAATTGGCAAGGGATATGTAACCAACATTTTAATAATCATGAATGTATTATGATTATGAAGCTGATTCTAACTAAAAGGACTTTTAATCTGATGTTGAGATTAATGTTGATTCTACTTCTACTACGAAATCTAATATTGGTTTAAAAATAGAACCTGATTCTAATTCTAGTTATTCTTTAATTATGGATGTTGATATGATGATGTCATATTGAATGTTTGGTATTGAAAAATTAATTGCATATGATATCATTATGTCCAATTCAAAAATAAATTCATTAAATGGTTAAATATAGACTGGATCATCTAGGTGAAGCCCCTCAAAGAGAGGGAAAGGATAAAGGGGTGATTCCAAGAGACTAGCTTGTCAAAGTGAGACTCTTCAACAAGGGTAAAAAAGTCAAGAGATAACTCCATAGAGATTATATTTTCAAAGTGGGGCCCTTGAAAATTAGGACAATGGTCAAGATAATGATTTTCCCAAAGGTGGTTATAATCATTAAGAAGTGACTTAATAAAGGCTAGTTTTTTAGAGTGAGAATCCTCAAAAATAGGTGAAGGATCAAAAGATGATTCATAACAGGTTGACTCATCATAAATAGGTGTTTTAAAAAAAACATCATGGATTGGTTGGTTCTCTTGGCCTTGGTTCACATTGGGTTGTATAATATCAATTTTGAACACATCTTAGTCTTTAAATAATGGATCTTAGAGAGATAATGACTAATCCTATTATGGCTCAAAGATTGGCATCAGTTTTCTAAAGTGGGGGAAGGCATGAAATTGAGGAATAATGACCTATGGTTAGATAATGAGGCCTTTGTAGATAGGTGCATCTATGAAGGTCTCAAAAATGGTTGGCTACCTATCTAGGATGGTAATTGTGACCTGTTTAGTCATGGTTGCATAACCTTATTGATATAAGGAGCTACTAGATTTGGAAGGGCCTAAGATGGTAATGAAAGGGTGATACAAAGTTTTGTTGCTGATTTAAGCCAAAGGAAGAGGGAATGGAATGATAATTCTTAAGTTCTATGAAGCTTGGTTATTAATACAGGTCAAATGATGAGGGCTTAGAATGGTAAGCCTTAGATGTTGTGGAACTTGATTTCTTGCATAAACCAAAGTATGAGGTCTTGGAATGGTAATGGAATGGAACTTCAAATCTTGGTTTCTCATGCAAACTGAAGGAGGGTTAATGGTATAGGTATGGGATTAGGTATTTTTATCATTAAAAGGTTAAACCTAGTATGTTAGCCCAAATAAAGGCAATCATCGCATATGATAATCAACATGGTTAGGTTTGGACATTATCCCAAAGAGGGTAGTCTTCATTTATGAAAATTATCTAAGTTTAGGTCTAGGTTTGAAAGTGGAATTAGTCTAGGAATAGGTAATTGGTCTAAAATGTTGTTAAGATCTACTATCAAATGCCTCACACAAATAACCAATTGAATAGATAAATCTAAATGCCAACCTTTGTGAAAAGTGTTTCAAACAACTCTAATCTAGGTCTAAAAATGGAAAAGGTTAGTAGGTCTTTGGGAACAAGACATGAAGCTAGGCTTAAAATAACTAGGTCTAAAATAGAGGGATACAAGTTATAAGACTATTGTGAAAATGAAACAAAATCTAGACTTTGAAACAACACTAGGTCTAAAAGAAAAGGGAATTTATAGATTTTTTGGTAACATGACAAAAAATCTATACTTTGAAACACACTATGTCTAAGACAAACAAGAATTTCTAGGTCTTTTGGAAACACTACACAAAATCTAGACTTAGCATAATACTAGGTCTAAAAAAAGGGGATTGTTAGGTATTTTTGAAATGTGACACAAAATATAGAATTTGAAACACACTAAGTCTAAGATAAATATGAATTTATATGGCTTTTAGAAACATGACACAAAAGATATACTTTGCAAAAATTAGGTCTAAAAGGCAAAATAATTAATCTAACAATTTGAAACACCTGGACTTAAACTAGGAATTTAGATTCAAACATAAACTTGGCCTTTGAAAAAAAGACATTGGAATTTAGGCACATATAAGATAGACCAATTCCCAAATTTAGGCACAAAAATCACTAAAGCAAGCAAGGAATTAGTCCAAGTCGCACAATCCAAAATTGAGATGTAAATGTCTAAGGCAAAATTATGAAAAGAATATGCATAAACCAATCAGCATTTGAATCTAAACTTATCAAAGATAATTTCAAACTCAATTTATAAGGCTTGGTTCTTACATGGACAACAAGCTAGACCAAAACAAACAACATAATGATACTAGTGATAGACTAAAAAGACACACGTGGTTTTGAAATTGTGATTGGACACAAGGCAACAAGTCTTTGAAATGATGTGAGAAACATAATGATGTTATATTTATCTAAATGTATGATAAATGGTTTCTTTAAAAAACTCTAAATCACAAGACATGGAATGAAATGGGTAGTATAACAATGCCCCTTTCAAACAAGTGACACACATACATCAAATTTTGACAAATGACTAAGGTGAAGTGTGGCATAAAATGAAAAACATAACACCTCTTTAAATAAAAGAGTGATGTGCAAACATGAATTGTTTTGAACATGCTTTACATAAACAAATAGTTTTGACTCAAGGTAATGCAAGTAAAAATAAAAAATAATAGAAATATCTAAGTGTATTGTCTTAATCTTAAAAATTAATAAGGTGGCTTCAGATTGTTAAATTCTATCTATATACTTACTCTTGAGAGGAAATGATGTTAATATAAAAATTTAAATGTAAATTTAAATAAGGGGTTTTAGGCACCCTTTTCTCTCAAGATTTTATATGGTGACATGGAACTTTGGGCTATTTTCCCTGCATTAACAATATATCTACAAAAAGTGGGGTTGTCTAAAAAATATCAATTTTCATGTGTTCTAAATGGTCCCATATGTGTGTTTAACACTAGGGAACAACACATCATTTGGATAAATATTAACTAGCTCATTTTGAAAAGGTCATGTCCTTTTCATAACCACTGCATCCATCAATTGTTTAGTGCAGTGGGATATCTGAGTTAAACCTATGTTTTGTAGTAGTATCCTACTAACAAAGCTTGTTTAACTACTCAAACAAGAGTCCCAATAAGTTGACCTCAATTTATATACCCCTACCATAGAATGGGGTTGAAGTGATGTCAAGAGATGAATTCTTGGGTTAACACTTCCGTAGAGAACTTGTGGGGAGGATATGAGCTCCCACCTACAAGCCAAGACACAAAAAAATAAAAAAATGTAGGACTTTAGGGTAATTTTGGGATCACCTAAATCACTCAGACTTTAGGGAGTGCCTTAGTGACTTTCCTTTCATGTTTTGGACAAAGATATAGAGGAAATAAGTGAAGCATTTTTTATTACCCAAGTTCCCTAAAGGGAATGCGGGGAGAGCATACACACTACACTTAGTTTGTGAAAAAAACACACAACAATAATAAAACAAATAAAATATTTTATGAGCACTTATCTAGAGTGTGATTTCATTTTTAGAGCATCAAGTGAAATATTATATGAATTTTATCCCCTTAGCATTATTTGATTTATGAAATTTAAAAAAAGAAAACAAACCAAGTAAATGATTTTTAAACACCAAATGTAAATGTGAGTTTGAATCTTAAAGTGTTTAAAAAAAAATTAAAAAAAATTATTTCCTTGGTCTTTGGGTCTTGAAAAATGTGTTAAGGGGTCCTTGTGTTTAGAATCTAAAATAAAATGATCAAATGACAATTGAAATTTAGCTCTTGGTTTTTTTATGTTTTACATACAAAGTAAAACCATAACTTTCCTATAAAATTATAACTAGTTAATGTAAAACTTTCTTATAAAATGCACCTAGGCATGCAAAAATGTAACTTAGCATGCAAAAAGGTAACTAGGGGTTTCAATAATGTAATTGAGCATGCAAAAATTCAACTATGGGTTACAATAATGCATTTTAAGGGGTCAATATCACAAGTCACCTATAAAACACACTTGGTTAATGCAATAATGCTTATTTTAAGTCAAAACCACAACTATTAAAGAAATACCATAGATTTTAAGATAAAAATATTGGCCACTTTATATTCCTATATCTAGAAAAAGTTCAACCTTATGCCTTGGGTCATAATTCACCTTTAGTACCATGGTTGTTAGTCATGTCATGAGTTGAGAGGGTTGTTTAGTTAGTCCATTGTTTGGTATTATCATAACTTGTCCTTGGTAGTCCTTGTAGACCTTTGTAACTCTTTTCAAGCCTAATTTATGTAGTGTCATGGTGTTCAAATATTTCTAGATGAGCTTTGATCACTTAGAAGGGTCCTCAACATGAAAAGGATGTAGTGATGAAGGAAAATTAAAGAGACAACTTGGTAAAGGTCTAAAGACACATTGATCCTGCATGATTATCAAAGGTATGATTATTATCAAGATTTAAAAAAACACTATAGGGAGTGTCATGAGGTATAATTAAAGTTTCATTAATCATAGAGGTAGTCCATATGCATTAACATGGTGATCTAATTGATATACCTCCTTTTAAGACCATATACTTGGGCATAGTCAATGGTTTTGGTCATAATGAGATGTAATTTAACCTTGAAATACCAGTAAAACACCCCATACACCTATACATAGACCTAATTAGCTTCATCAAGCCATCATGTGATGGTTTCATACCTTATTTAGATCTATTATTACCTTTGTCAATGCCTTTTCCCCCTAAAAAGGGTCCAAATGTGCTAAATTATGACCTTTTAGATTCCTCAATTCATACTATCATGTTTAAAATGTTTTTTTCCACCTATTTTCCCTCCATAACACGTAATAACTAAATTATATGTTTAAAACTATGGGATTTGTAAGAGAACATGATAATTTATAAATGTTTCTTCAATAGTATGGATACATACTATATGGACCAACTTAGTCAGAAGTGTGATTTTATAGGGGGAAGTTAGATTGATAAAATGATGAAATAAATAGTTCTTTAAAGTCCCATAGGAGTTAAAAACCATTCCATGTATTCTTCAAGCTCATGGGTAGCTTCAAAAGACCCCTCAGGGCTGTACTCATACCATACATAAGAGAGAGAGAGAGAGGGTCCAAACTCCTAGCTATGGAAAGTAGATCTAACCAACTTCCATCAATTGGAATTTATCTAGGGGTTAGATTCTTATCCTTTATGAACACTCCTTAAGAAGTTAAGAGGCTTCTATGCCCCTCTTATCTTCATAGGCCCTTTTAAAGTCAATGGTTTTCAGAGCGTTTTTCCTTTTTTGCTAAAACTAATCCTAGATCCTATTTCCTCAAGTCCTTTAGAGATTTTCCATGGTGCCTTAAACATTGTATTCACACATGTGAGATTATGTATCTTGACAATCTCTTTGACTAGTTTCTATTGTAATCTGCAAACTATTTTATATAGAGATAGATTTTAGGTGCCATCATTAGAGGCTATAAGAAGGGTTAAAAATTTGGTAATGATATTTCAAGGCTCTCAATGCCTTATTGATCAAATTTAAAGTCAAATTATCATCTTGTTACCTTAAGACACCTCAAGAAAATAAGGTTTATGTATATGCATAGGTCACTATATGGTAGACTATATATGTGGTTCAAGAACACCTATATAGCTTCATTGTAACCCAAAAGATGTGAAGGAGATGTTAAAGTCATAATGGATCACCTTCATGACCATTAGAGAAACTTTCACAATCATTATGGTGGCTTCATAGACTTCTAGATCACCTTCCTTATCTCTAAGCTACTTAGTTACCTTTTACCAAGGTTTAAGGTTCTTTGTGAAGATTAAGGTATTAATATTAATCTAATGTTTCCTTTTAGGATTGCATACACCTTATTATTGCTCCCAAACTTCCATGATTACTTAGATGTGCATTGGGAGGTCTATAGGGTTCACTTGGATTGATCTCAATGGGGGTATTATCTCTATTTCATGCCATTTCCATGTTCATATGGTCTCACTATACTTACACTACCATTGCATTATGTTACACTTTTTTCCATGTTTATCCCATCCTATGTGCCTCCATTGCCACATTTTCCATTCACCCACACTTCCCCTAGTGACTGATCATGCCAATTTGACCCTCAAATTACACTAAAACCATCAAGACCATTTATATCATTAGGAAATGGACCTAAATGGTCATATGGCAACTTGAGAATGTAAATGTGCACCTACAACTAGCCCCATTAGGGTTACTATAGTAGGGTTTCAAGGATTACTAGGTGGATTGATCAAAACATGGAAGGTTGGTGTGAGAATTATACAATATGAATTATAATAATGTTTAATGATGATTTGGGCAACTTATGTGATAATTTTCAAGCATTACATATGTCATACCCATCCTAATACAAGACTGGTAATAAAACCTTACAAATAGTCACCTTAGCAGTTGGTCACAAGTGGAATTACTAGCTTATGGTGGTATTCCCACTTGATCTAAGCTAAGAGGTAGAGTCCATATGAATATGTGACAAGGTATATATTGTTAAGTGTGTGAAATTTATAGCCATTACTATTGAAATAATAAAATGGAATTATTGTAGTCATCAGACCACATAGGCCTATTCAAGTATGAGACTGAAGTTGAGTGAAAATAGGGGTTATACAAGAACATATTGGAAAGGTATCACCTTGGAATTTTGATCATTATTATCATGTATTAAATACTACCCATGGTTATAAACACATTTACAATCCTAGTTTAATGTTCTATTCAAATTTTACATGCCTAAGTGAACTATTAGCAGGCAGTTTAGAGCTAATCTAGGCTAAAATGGTGATATGGGACCCTTTCAAGCACAAACAAGCCTTCAAAATTAGTAAAAAATAGTGTTCATGACTTATTAAATAGGTTCATATGTTTACTTGGTCTATAGAAATAGTGGGTATACCCACTATTTTATCTTAGACCAAGGTTTGTTTATTGCAAGCATAAAGTGAGTTGAAGTCTCATCCATGATATATGAGGTCTAAAAGTAATATGGGACCCATAAAGGGTATTCATTATATTATTAATTATGTATAATTTCCCCCAATACCACTCCTAAGTTAGAAAACTTAGATTTATACTCAATAACCTTGAAGATACAATGACATAATAAGACATATAAGCTTACATACAAACTTTAGTGCCATCTTGGGACCTCTACAAGATATGGTAACCAATCCAATGATCAAGGTGAGGAGTTTGAGGAGGTATTAGACCCAATAATTTGGTTATAAGTTCCAAAAAATTATAATAATGATCATAAATAATTCAAAACTTGCTCAAACTAGTCCATCTAGACACAGGCAATTTGAGGGGCATGTTCAAATGCTCACCTACTCCACCACAAGCATCCTCATAGCCAAATCTCTTAGGGAGATTCAAGTCTCCCTATGGCATAAAACTTCATGGTAGATAAATTTTAAATAGGGGGATAGGATCTATGAATGAATGCTAAGAAAATAAGTTCTTAAAACTTTTTATAAGTAACCTTAACCCCACCTTTTGATGCTCATATCTCCAAGGACCCTTTGCATGGGAAAATATCGTGTTCATGAAATATGAGGGGTTTAATGACCTAAACATCCATGGAGCTTTTTTAATGTTTAGACATCCATAATATATGAACCATCATTAAGATGGTGGATGTCTTAAACCCTACACAAACCCTAGGAATGACTTGATAATGAATTTTTCCCCCAAAACCCATCAAAATGAAGGGATTAAATGATGAATTACCTTTAAGTTCTTCTAAGGTTCTATGAGCACCACCATGAATCCTTGGTTGGCATGTATAGGGTCAAATTTTTATGGAATAGGCCTAAAGAAGCTAGTTTGAGCCCAAATGTAAGGGTATTTAAAGTATCTATGCACACAATGAGTTTGAGGAGGAAGAGTGAGTCTTAATACATCTTCTCAAGCCTCTTTGTAGTCCCCATGCTGACCTCCATGAGTTTTTCATCATAAAAAAAGGTACAAGTGCTAGGACACATGACTATATATACCCTAAGGAGGAAAATTAACACTATAAAATCAATGATGTTACTCTGTAAAATATCTAAGGTATTTTTAGATTTGTACATGATATAAAGGTAGCTCATAAATATAGTGTGAGCTTTAAAATCCATAGCTTAAGTCTATATATATGCCAATCCTCAGCCTCCACCATGATTTTGCCATCAAATGGGAGGAGAAAAATTTAGTTTGGAGAGTTAGAGTGTTTTAAATCCTCTTAATAGACACCATAACATTGTTATAAATCTATTTAGGATAACTCAAGCCCTATAGAAGCCATCACAATATAAATTTATACTTACAAACATGTAGAGGTCACTCAAAGAGCAAACTCTTCACATAAAGAGCACCTTTAAGTACTTACCACAAATTAAGGTTTATACATGGATAGTCTAAATGTTCATAAAATGTGAGAGGACCTATTGTCTTGAATTTAGTATAACTACTTTGAAAACCTAAGCTTTGGTCTCCATAAACCAGGCTTAAAACTCCCAAACCCCATAAAACCTCCCTTAAACCCTAACAATTACCCATATAAAGAGGTTTAAGTAAAGAGGAAATATTTTTCTTAGAACTTTCTAGTATAGCACTTAGATTATGTTGGAAAATTATGAGGAATCCTACTCATGGCTTTGGATGGTACAAAAACTATACCAACATCTCCTAAAAAGGCAAATTTACAAGGTTTTAGTCAAAATTTATGTTTTAAAGCCTAATAAATAGTTATAAATAATAGGAAAATCAATTTTAGGACTTTTTCTATTCATTCAAGTCCAACATGGCTCATGGAACTATCTTGAAGCATCCTTACCATCCCCATCTAAACTAGCAGTCTGTAAGGTAATCTAATTAGCCTAGTAAGGCAAGGCCAATGAATATTTATAGGTGAATAAATACTCAAGGACCTCAATACCAATACACTATAGGTTTTCCAATAACCATCTAAGTCTCATCAAATGAATTTAGAGCCTAATTTCAACTATTAGATCACTCAAATAGTGGATATAAAAAGAGAGTTAGAAAACAAGTAACACAGGCCTAATTATCCTTTAAATAGAAAAATATTGTAATCAAAATGTGGCATGAGAGCATTTATTTGTCATATAAAATCATGTTAAATATCACTTAGACAATTCTACAAAATGAAAGCCATTATGACTGGTGGAAGTAGTTTCATGAACCATGTAGCATGCATATTGAAGGAAAAGCTACTCAATGCCTAAAGTAGACCCATTTACACCCCATGTGCATTTAATAACTACCAAATGATGGAATATTGAGATATTTTTAGAATGGTCAATGCATGAATGAGGTAAATTGAGGGATTTATAGCCTTTAAAATGCTAAAATGGACTCATAAGTGATATGTCAATGTTTGGAGGAGAGTAACAAGCCTGTGTAACTTCCCCATACCACATTGGTCTCATTGATGAACCATCATACACCTTAATTTCTCACTCTTATATTCCAAGTTATCTATTTAAACATGACTTGAGCTCTTATTTTTCATCCCTCAGTTGGGTGTAGTAAAGCTCTACCAAAATTATCTTGTAAACTCTTTTGAATCAATAGAAGATAGTTTTACATTCTTTTTGAATGTTAGTGTTCTCTTTGAGAGTTTTATTTTTATAATGTATGCATTATATGATAATATAAAGTTCCTTTCATGTACCTATATTCATGTTTTATTTCATTTTAGGTTGTATGAAGTGTTAGTAAGTAGGATTTCTCTTGAAGTTTCTTGAGTTTATAGTGTATTGCATAAACCTATCTCATTATGTCCTTTATTTTGTAGGTTCCCATTCAATCTCCATAATAAACCTTCATTCTATAATACCATTTAAGATTTTTATTGACCATTGTCTCCATTAGGCTCACTAATATCTATCAAAAGGGATGATTGAGAGTGGATCCTTCATCAATTGGTGAATCACCACCTAGATTATATTTTTTCATTAGTTTTCATTTATTTCCATTTTACTATGATATATTTAGGTCTTATAAATCACTAAATTATCAAATTAGGTGAATTATCCCCATAAAACTAGAGGTGTGACCTAAAAACTAGGCAACTCATAGCTTAAGGTCACTCTCATGTCAGACTAGGTTTGAGGTTTGGACTTGAACACTTCTCCTTAGGTAGGGTGAAACCTAGAATATCCAATAAAAACCACAACTACTAGGTGCAAAAATACAAGTCCAATATTGCTACTTCATAGTGCAATATCATTTGTATAGTTTTAAAAATTCAACTTTAGAGAGCAATACTGTAACTTGTTGTGTAACATCTATGGGCTTCAAATTTTCACTTTTTTGATCAATAGGTTAAGATTTTGGCAAGAAAAATGTTATAAATAGGTCCTAAAATGCCATGGGAATAACTTTGTGGGGTGCATGTCCTATCGGGCATGCCATCATGTCAACAAGGAATCCATAGAGGGGAGATTAGTATAGTGTTAGTCAATAAAACCAAATCAAAACTAACACACTAAACACTAACACATTTATCCTAGACACTATACAAAGCATAGGTAATAAGCATATAATGAAAACATAACCATAAAAAAAAATAAGTCATCCTTTGACCTTCCTTGTAGCTCTAAAACGGCTTGTTGGATTGGCTTGCTCAACAATGAACTCAAGAAATATTTGTCAATGAAGCTCCATTGCTCCACCTCTCCTTGGCACCTTGGTAATGTTGGTTGGCTTAGCTTGGATTATTAAATTTGCATGGTAACAATACTATAAAATATGTTTAGATGTATTTTTTCATAATAACATTACATTAATAAAGCTTTTACACCTATATGAGCATAATAACTTACACCAATATAGCTTTTGCACCTATTTGAGCATAATAACTTTACATCAAAATGAATTTTGTACCTATGTAAGAATAATAAATATACACCAAGATATATTTTTCACCTATTTGAGCATAATAACTTTATAACAAGTTAGTTTAAAGATCAATAGGTGAGTCCTTGTATATATAACCTCCAAAGTTAACTCTCACCAAAGTTTAGGTAAAAATTAAGCATGGAATGACTTCAAACCAAACCTAGGTGAGTTTAATATAACTTCAATTGAGTTGAGGAGGTGAAAAGTAATTATTATTTTCAATTAATAGGCATGGATCACAAATTAAATATTGGTTAGATATTTTGTGAGAACTTGACAACTCTCAAAAGCAATGATGAAGAAGCTTAATATTTTCAATTTTTGAATTTTAATTTTTAAATAATCATTAATTATAAATGGATTATTTATCTAATCATTTAATCTATTTTAATTAGTTGATTAATTTTTAGTGGTGTTTTATCTATTATAACCATTTTTCAAATGCCCCACTTAATGGGTCCATAGGCTAAACTCTAGTTGTTTTGTCACAAGGTGATTAGGGATGTATCCATTAGAGTTTATTATTGTGTATAGGATAATAACACAAATAGGGATGCCCCAACATGATTATAATCACTAATAAATCATGTGTGGGTGAAATTGGGATGTTTAGTGATTTTTAGGCTTAATTTACACTATTTGGTAGAAATCAATTTGAAATCCAGATGAAAGCTAGTTGTGGCTAGAATGGTGTGTCTACATAATACACTAATTAACTTCAGAAGGAATTTGAATCATATACTTTCATACCATTTATTTCATTTGAAAATTTTTAAAGGGAATCATATTAGTTTTCCATATTATCTATGCATGTCACTAGAATCTAGAATCATATACTTCTAATAAAAACCCACTGAAGACATAATACACCAAGGAATAATTCTCTTTCTCACTAAAAGAGTGACCCCCATGAGGATCCCATAAATCCATATTATGTAAATTAGTAAAGATAATAAATGTAATAAAGATAACTTAGATGAGGGAAGAAATGGTGATTCCTCTCCCTCCACCTACCCAGCTCACCCATAGGAAGGCAAGAAGAAGGACAAAAGGAAATCTTGGGATTCTTCCCCCATAGATAAGAATTTAAACAAGAAGGTTAATATAAGTCTCTAATTTCCATAGGGAATAAAAACCCATAAATTCAAAATTAATGAGATAAAAGTGGCATAGGTATAGAAGAGGGATGATGATTTAGCTCATCTTCTAGAGGGATATATGTAGAAGTTTTCATAGTTTAATGACAATCTATATAAATTGGGCAGGCATCTAGTGTCACTTATGGAATAATGGAACAATTTCAAGCAAGAATTAAAAGAGTTGAGGGAAGGGATGCTGGACCCAAAAATGGTGGAAGGAATAAAGACATAGGGAACACAAAAAGGGAAATAAATTCTCACCATCACCCCTAGGAGTTACAACACCAAGAAAGGAAAAGTGATGGTAGAAAAGGACAAAGGCTCAATAGAACATGGAATAAACATGGTGGAAGGCCATACAACACAAAATAGAGGAATGATAAGTAGGAGTACAAAGAAGAAGATAGGTGGCAACATGAAAGAGACCCACTCTAAAGAAATATAATAGGTGGATTTGTGTTTTGGCTTATTTTATGGTCCTTGTTTTGTTTAAACTTTGCTAGCTTTTCACATTTGATAGGCTAGGTTGGCCTTGATACTTTTTATTTTATCTATAATTTTTTCATGCTAAACTATGGTTTTTAGGTCCTTGTAAAACTTGAGTTTAACCTATAAAATTATATATATATATATATATATATATATATATATATATATTAGTGCATATATTTAACTATAGTCTAGGATGAATTTTGATAATCCATTGGATTTTTTTCCTTTCATCGCATACAATTTTCAAAAAAAATACTAGGTCCATATTTTATGTCTAAAATTTTGAAAAATGTTAATCGAATGTCAAATTTAACCTTGTCGTGGCCAACATGCCCCCATTTTTAAAAATGGATATACCTTTGATTTAGAGGCATTTATCTTATCAATTCCATGTTTATTATTATTATATTCAAGCAAATTTTTGGTATTTCACATTTATTTTGACATCAATGTAGTAAATAATGATTTTTTATTTTTATTTTTCTAATGTCACGTGTTAAGTTTCTTAGATGAAAAATCATATAGAAATATTGTAAGATTTAATTTATATATATTGAGTCATTTTTATACTTATAAATATAAATAAAATAAATCCTCATTTGAAATATTTATAAAAATATAATTAAAATATCATTTAAAAATATTTGATCTTAGTTTTCCTTTTGGTATGTAGGACCAAAACTTAGTGGCTCTATTTCACTACTAGTCATAAGTCATCATATGCATTCATAGCTAAGTTATATATTTACAAGTATTGGTATACCATGCTACCATGTGTCATTGTCATATGGAATCACAACATGATTTATCTATTACAAATTTTAGACTTCATATAACATTTCATGCATCATATTTTCATGACATTCACATGTTCTCACATGGTATCATATCATATTTCACATAATGTATGACTATCTTATTATATGCATCATGTTTTCATCATTACATAGTCACATATGTCCCTTCATAACTTTCATATTATATGTTACTTGGCCAAGTATAATAGGATCCATGTGTTAACCTCACATTCAACTACATCAATTTAACCCATATGCATTCACAATCATAGTTGGAAGCATTCAATATGAAGGTCAATGTCATTGCTTAGTGTTACATATCACCTATTTTTAGCTTCACACTTAGTCACTTAGTTTTTTTAATAGAATATTCTATAGGTTTTCAAATCATTACCAAAATTCCACATGGCCACATCTAATTTATTTATATCCTCATGATGCATCAAACAAAATAGTTTCAACATAGTGTTATGGTATGTGGGCCTATGAATATGTTATTAGACAAAACTTATCATGATATCATGGCTTCTAAATACAAATTCCATGAAAAAACCATTAGATACATTTGCACTAAGACACATGTTGAATTTTTGTGGCTATTGAAGGATTTATCATCAAACTAAAAAATCACAAGTGGAATGGATATACATACCCCTAAGATTTGTTGACTCAAATCAAAGGTGACACTTGTAACATTTTCACATTCTCACATGGATAATATGTTCAAAATTTAAATATGTATAAATAATCTAAATTTATGTGAGAAGTTTCCATGTAACCTTTTAAAAATAGATGCCACTAAAAACATATATAAACTAGATGCTACTTGACATGATCTTTTGGTTTTTTAATACAAAAACCATGATAAATCCATTTTATCCCTTTGCACTAAGATACATGACCCATTTTCATGGTATTGTGAGGATTCATCATCAAAAAAATAAAATCAAAAGTGGAATTTATATATATACCCTTTCAAGTCTATGACTCAACCTGAAGGTGCTACCACTTATCACATTTTTGCATTCCCACATGGACAAGAGGTTTGGAATTAAAATATTCAAAAATAAACTTTGGGTATGTGAGATGGTTCCATGTAACACATATGTACAATCTAGATTCCACTTTTCATGATCTCAAAGATTCATGACACACATGATAAATCCATTTAACCCATTTTACACTAAGCCACATGTTGTATGATGTATAATCATCCAAGATGAACCTATATTATACAAATTTTAGATGAGCATAAATGAAAGAGAAGAAGGGAGCTTACTAAAGGACCACATAGAGGAGTTAAGAGAAACACATTGAAAATCCAAGATGAGAAATGTGTGGATGTAAAATAGTAATAACTCATGCACAAGTTGTGTGAAGGTACAAACAAAGCTAAAAACATGTACACAAGGGGCATGCAATGGAAAAATAATAGGCCCACACACACACAAATAAGATACAAGGCATTAGGCTATAAGGTACCTAATGGAATAAATTTCATGTAGGAGAATAAGAAGACATATACAATTGAAAATCCTAGTGTAGTGTGATGCACATATATTTATGAAAGGAAAAGGAATAATGTTCAATTTCACAACTAGAAGAGAGGACGATTACCAATAATAATACTAAAGGATAGTGAAGGAAAATAGATTTAAATCTTCACATGAATATATTATTGTTAAAGGTGAAGGACTCAAGATCTAATTCAACCATGTTCAAGCTCCAACATTTGAATCTTATTTTTAAAATCTACTTGAAGCAAATTTGTTAATTAGACAATCAGACTAGTTGGTAAGTAGCCTCTATATCTATAAATAGGGGCTTTGATCCAATGATTATATATTTTTTCTAGTTAAACATTTTTTGGAGAGGTTTGAAGAGTGTATGTAAGTAACAAAGGGGATAATGATAGAGTAGGGGGCCTAATTATGAAACCCTATAAGTGTAAACATGAGTGAGTAGAATAGAGACTAGAGACTTGAGCTCTAAGAAGGAATCCAAGGATCCCATAATGTAAAAGTTTTGAATATTTGTATAATATATTTTGATTATAAATCAATAAAATTATATTTTTATATTTTTTTTGTGTGTGTTTTTTTTTTTGTGTGTGTGGACCAAAGGCTATAAATTTTGGATTTACTATATTAGGAACCTATCCCTTGGTCTTACATCATCATATTTATGTGACCTCATGAATATTTACAATCAAAATGGAAAATCACAAGTGAAATCATATACGTACACCTATTATTCCATGAATCAAAATGAAGGTGACACTTATCACATATTATAATTATCACATGGATAATAATTTTAGATTTTAAATATTCACAAAAAAACCATTATAAACCTTTACAACCTAGATGCCACTTTTCATGATCTTGTGGATTTGGAATACAAATACCAATAAAATTCCATTCAACCCATTTAAACTAAGCCACATGTCACATTTTTAAAACCTTATGAGGATGTATTGTCAAAAGGGAAAACATAAGTGTAATTGATATATGTAACCTATATATCGTGACTCAACCTGAAGGTTCCACTTGTCACATTTTTTCATTCATACATGGATAAGAAGTTTCAA
>JARHVA010009971.1:142500-172500 GCA_037957365.1 Torreya grandis | reverse complement strand
ACCAAATTTACTTGGAAATTTGGGCTCTATAATCTCCCTACTACTAAAGGACAAACTTAGAATTGATATCATAGGCCTAATTGTACCCATGGTCTAATTTTTGGATACTAACAGACTTGATAAGTAATATGACCATCAAGTTTGATCATAAACTCTTTTTATTGAGGTTTACATATCCACCTTGGGAAGGCTACACCACATGACCACTTCTAATTACATATGAATGCCAATGTGTCTTTAATATGTCAGGGTCCTACCACATGGCCACCTCTCACCATTATGTGGCTCGATCAAATTCCCCAAGTATTTTGACTAGATTCTAACTTTGATGAGATGTGATTTTGATAAGTGTCATCATCTCAATCAACTGGGTCTCCACAAGTCTTACCTCAATATTCATTGTGTCCTAAATCATCTAAAGCTCCAAGATTTTAACACATGGCCTCATCCCAGGCACTCAATTGATATCCCATCCATCTGAATAATTTAATAAACTTAAGGGTGTATAGAATCAAGATGTTTCCATGTGGTGTCATCTCATTCACTTAGAGATTATACCACCTATTACTATGTATTGATTATCTTGATGGCCCAGTTAGATTATATTTTTCCACGTGTTGACATCCCATGCATTTAAAGGATATTTGAGTGGGCTCTTATTTTAGATGTACTAGTCCCTATGGGTATTTAGTATCTTGACACTTGGGATAGTATTATAGACAAGGGTCTATACCACTTTTTCACTATTTACTAATCATCCTAGGGTTGTGGAGAAATGGGCTTTAACCACATGTTGTCATCCCATTCATTTAAAATTTATACTATATGCTCAATTTTATAAGTGATCTAATAAAGTGAAAGGGAGAGATACTGATTCTTGGTAACATCCTAGGTATCTTTAAGGTTGGGTGCCTTATTGTATATTAAAAAAATGACTAAATCCAAATGCTCATAGGGAAGTGAATAGTTGATAGGTAGTAGCATCTTGTTTATCTTGTGCTTGAATAGAAGCATAAATGGGATAAGTGGAGATGAAAGCACTAGATAAAATATTCATGCCTACTCCTTAAAAATAAAATTTAGTACAATATAAATGAGATGACTAAGCCTAATAGATAAATTTTTATAAACTCGTTTTACTTGAAATAAAGTAAAATTAGACCAATTAGATTAAAGAAAAGATGTAAGAATCTTGAAATAGTGAGATAATTTGAATAAATCAAAGGATAAATGGTCTAAAAAGGAAAATTCAGTGCATTTAAAAACATGATATAATTAATACCAAAGCTTATTAGATTTAATAAATCTATATATTTATATAAATGAAACCCCAACTGTAAACTCTTTTAGACCAAGTGAATAAAATGGAAACTTTAAGTTTAGACATAGTTTAAAGAGTGAATAAAATATAACATTATTATTGAAACTTCCTAAGGACCCAATTTCAAATGGGAATAATAAATCAAACAATACCAAGGCACAAACTAGATTAAGAAAAATACCAAACTCCTGAGCAAAAAGAGGTTCCATGATTTGATGAATAGTTTAGGGAGTGTTGTGAAAGCAACAAAAAATGGCAACTTTGCTAAAAAAATACTCCTAAATATTTTAAAATGGAGAAAAATTACCCAAAACCAAGAATCTTTGGCTTAGCCTAATGCCTATAACATGAAATAATTCATGCAAATATAAGAAGGGAAGGAATACATAAACTAAATTAGACATTCTCATTGACCAATGTGTGCTAGTGTATTCATTTTATTTCTAAAATTTTTAAGGATTAGGTGTTGTAACTAGAATAATAAATCTAGTGAATTATACCTTAGAATTAACAACTAGGCATTTATCCACTACCATCTAGACATATATAACCCTGACAAAGTTTCCTCTAGTCCCACACAAGCCTTGATCTACTACTAGTCAAGCATCCATAGCCTTGGTAGAGGTTGATTAAATCACCCAAACATCAAATTTTTGAATAATAGGTTATATTCCCTTTTATTTTATTTTTTCCTTTTCCTGAGCATTTCGATCTTAGTTTGTGGACTAGCATGGTAAACAGAAAATATAATTATATATTTTCCACTCTAAGGCCTTGGATACAATAATTTCATCCAAGTAAATTTATATATTATTAAAGTGAATTTTGTGAAAGGTTTTGAGAGAATATATTTAATATTTATATATCCCATCCAAAACTTACCAAAAAATAGACTAATTTACAACATACACAAATAACTAAAGCCTTTGGAACTAACCTGAATACTAAATCTAATGCCACCAACTAGTTTGGGTATTTACAGACTATAATGTTATTTTTTTACACATACCTCTAGGCATTTTATTCCTCATTACTTTTATTATCAATGTGGGAAACATATAGAAAAGCATTTAAGATAGGCCCAATTATGAAAATGGAAAAAAAAATCAAAGAAATATACCAAGTCCAACAATAAAAACTAAAAATTGAAACAAGTAGGAAAGGAAAATAAGTAATCTATAAGACTACACCATGCTAGTTCAAGCCTTTAAATAGTGATTGAGTAATTTTACATTCAAAGAAAATGGAACATCTCACCATTTATACACCTTAGGTGAAATGCATTCTCACCTAGGATTTCATAAATTTGGAAGGGTCCTAACCAAATGGCATCTAATTTTCCATGTTGACCCTTATTTTCATGAGATTTATCCCAAAGTAAGACCAAGTCAGATATATGAAATGCTCTTCTCTAGGTGGATTTTGGAATATTAGGACTTTCATTGTTTATAAAATAATAAATAATTTCCTTTTAGTAATCATTGATAGTAATGTTATGTATTGTATACTTTTGGTAGGTAATCTATGGATCCACTTATACAGTGGTTTTATTGATCCCTTGAACTATGAAAATATTCATTAGATGTTGATCTAGAATAAATTTTTATAGGATCATCATCCATTTCCCATGCCACTCACCTAAGTAAATTTTCATCAACATTGATTTGATAGTTGGGTCAAGCATAATAGTAAACACTTTATTACATAAGATTCAATGTCTAATTTTTTTTATATCTTTGATTAAGGAAAGAACTAGTTTACCAATGGTTGAATTTATAAGTTCAACATTTATAAGTTATAAACTCATAAATGAGATTGGTTTCTTATCCCTAGATTATTTTCTTCAATTTAGGACCATAGCCCTACAAATATCTAAAGAGGAGTACATGTAAAATTATTGTGTAATCTAGACTTATTAGCATGGGTGTGCTCAAAATTGAATTCATGATCTCAGTAAAATATATGTGTTATTTATGGGTTCAGACTATCTTCAAATCCTTATTAAACATGTTTTTTAGTGATCAAACTATCTCCATGAAACCTAAAATTAAATTCCTTACAAAGTTGATTTTGATAAAGAATGACTTCATCTTTTTATTTCTACTAGGTAGTGGGATCTTTAGGATTGCTTTAGCTCTATCTAGGTCTATATAAATACACCTATATGAGATTATATGACCTAGTAATTATCCTTTAGTCACCTTGAGTATGCATTTATTTGGGTTAAAATAAATAACATGGTCTTTGTATCTTTTCAAAACCATCCTTAGGTCCCTAATGTGGGCAACTCAGTCCTTATAAAATAAATTTAGGTCATCCATATAGATTACAATATATTTTCTAATGATATCCTTGAATGCAATGTCCATGACACATTATAAACTAGCACCCACTTTGATTATGCCAAATTGAATCCTCTTATATGTAAATGTGTACCACTTTATTATAATTATGTCCTGATTATGTCTTCATAATTTACCATCACTTGATTTTATATTGAATAGCCATCTAGGAATGACATCATTTGGGAGACATTTAATATTTGAAAGTCTTCATCTAGTGAAGGTAGTATATAGTTATCTTTCTCATAAGATTTTTTCATATTTATAAATTCCATGTAGAGTTAGAATTATCTATTCTTATTTTGAACTAGTAATAAATTTTCCACCCAAGTGGAGTGCCTAAGATGATAGACTATCCTTTTTTATAGTAGTTTCTATACCTCTTTAAGTATCAAAGGTTTTATTAGTATATTTACTAGTCTCTATATTTTATGGAATGGTTTAACATATGGATTTAAAGGATTGGTATGAGTGAGAATGGATGTGCTGAACACCTTAAAATCCTCACAGATCCATGCAATGGTATCTCCAAAATCTTATAGGGCCTTCACAATCCTTTGTTTTAAATCCTAGGTGAAAGTTGTGCCTAAAATCACATGTTTTTATTCCCTTGCATAACCCAAATTGAAATGATGATTGGAAATACATTTGATAAGGGATAATCTATCTATCTCATCATGATAATACATATCAAATATCCTCTTCAATGATACCATATATTTCAATATGTTATTATTTTTTAGGTTGATGACCCTTTTTTTTGTCTAGTTTTAATTCTTCTTGGTCATCCTCATTAATTATTTGAGTCTCAAATATGTTGGTGTGGTGATGAATTTGATTATATGTTGGTAATCATTAAAGACTCAAAAGTTTCTAATGTTTCCTAAGACAAAATAGGTAAATACTAACTCCATTGAAAATATCTTCAATCTAGAGTTAGTAATGGGTTATAAGGTGCTCACAGCCATTGCTAATGCATACACCATATAGTTATTCATAAATGGAAATGTCTAGATGTTGAAGGCATTGAAGTATTCAATCAGGTTCTAGACTCTATTATGTTATCTAGAAATATTCTTGTCATTACAAACATAGTGGATTATTATTTTCTTGACCACAAGTTCTAAATCCCCAAGGACTTTTAGATTATTCACCTTCTTATTTAGTGTGAATTGGAGTCCATGCAATAATTATTTCTACTTATACACATTTTTTGTTCATGTAAACTATATCCATAAGGTTTCAAAATATGACCTTTCTCTCAATTTGATAATTTAAATCCTAGTGCCATACCTACTCTTTGATTTAGAGCCATCAAACTTTAGGGTCCACATATGATCTTTATTTCTATGCAAAGAATCCTAAAAGGTGGGTGATATAGATATGTTCACTTATTTACTCTTTCACCCTTCCTTTAATGAGATTTAAATTTGATGTTTTGATGATAATGACATTATAACTTGGTATTTATTATTATACATAGGCACAAAACTATTCAAAATGTTAACATATTCAACTCCTAAGACATTACATTCCTTGTTCTCACATTGATGAGATTTTTCAAAATTCTCATGTGTTAAGGTAGAAACATGAACTGAAAGTAATTATGGTGTGTATAGGATATACTTCTTATCTAATTGGTCTAATTATTCAAATTTAATTTTTCCTTGTATCATCAACATGTTAATGGAGAATATATCATAAACTTCTACTTCTTTCTCGAGTGTATAGACCCATATTCAGACTCTTTAAATAATATCTCATTTGTCTTATTTTACTCTATGATCATGTGAGCCATCTTGGGTTTTCTCTTAATCATGATTTGATTGGGCATGCTTTTCCATAGAAGCCACATGTGGAAAAATTCAATTTCCATATACTCATTAAGTGTTCTAGACCAATCTTAGCTAAAAAGCATCCCATATGCCTTAGGTATATCCACCACTTAGATGTCAATGAATTATTTCACCCTAGGATCAGAAACTAACTACATATGAATGTGGTTGAGCTTTCTAACCACATTGACCTCTAAATTATCCATCTAAACTACATTTTTGGTATATTTGGTAGGTGTTAGTTATAATTTCTAGTAAATGGCATAAGGCATCACATTAACTAAAGCTCCTAAATCCACCAAATAATTATGTATTTTTTTAAACCAAAAATACTAATCATTAGCAAAAGGGGTAGTTTAATATTTTTCCTTATAGATAACAACATGAGCATCAACTATCTTTGTTAAGAAACTGGTACTGATCTTTATTCTCCTTTTGTTAGCTTTTGTTTGTTGTACTACCAGACTTCTGTTTTTGGGTTTTGATCGGATATGTCTCTTATGGTTTCAGGACCATTTAAAACCTATTTTTTGCTACCTCACTGTAGTGTTTTCTAGGCGTTGCCTGTGGGCTTAGATGTTCTTATCTTGTTCTTGTTAAAGGGTTTTGGGGCCCCTTCAAAACCTGCTTTTACCTCAATCTAAAACATGAGCATCAACTATGTTATTAGCTTCTTTTTTATTGGGAGTTGATAATTATTTTAGTAATAAATAATTTTGGTTAGACATATAAATCAATTCAAACATTATTATGTTGGCCTTAGGTTTCTTGAGGTCCTTAGTAATGTTATATCTTGGTTTATTTTTTCTAGTGGTTTATCATCTTGGACAAGTTTAACATTGTTCCTAGGCTGGTATTAGGTAGTAAGTCCTTTTAGGGAAGGGTTATTACTTGATTTTTCATCCAATGGAACATAAATGTTGTTCAAAGGAGTAGAGGTTGTCAAAGGACTCTAAAAACTACTTATCAACTTATAGTTGTTCTCCCTCTAGAAGTATTTTAAGGCATGGAATTAATATAAGTTATCCTTGGGCTCATTATCAATTTCAAATGGAAACTCATAGGTCTTACAGAATATGGAAGTGCTAGGGTTGTCTCCATTCATGACTACTCTACTTTTTTTGGTATAGGAATTATTCTAAGGTTATCCATCTCCTTTTAGAATATGTTGGAGGCCAAAGTGAACCAAACACAATTTATATATGGATAAAAAGATACAATAGGTTATGGGTATTATTGGTAGGTGTTTGATTATTTAAAAAATAAGGGATAACATGGTAGTTATTACTATAAGAAACATAAACACTTGAAATAGGCATGTGTTTAACCCTAAAATTTATATGTGGATCCTACTTGGGTAGATAGGGTTAAGAATATAGAAATTGGAATGCACAAGGGTGATAATAAGATATATAGTAGGCCAATTAAATGCTTAAATTATATGTAACATATTCCAAATTTATTAAAATTAGATAGGCTAAAAATATTAAGTATAACTATGATAGATATGGGAATAATAGATAAATAATGTACTTAGTTATGATGCTAACATGATTCTATATCTAGAATAGGTAGGAAGTAGAATGGAAGATGATTCTATAACAATCACCAAATTCTATATTAAGTGCCTCTAGAGCTATAAACACTATCATAAGCCTTGGATGTTAATTTTAATTATAATATATAAACTTGATATAGGCATCCTATATAGATTACCTACTATAAAAGAATGAAACCACTTGGATATTTTTGGGTTTATCTTCACCTTTTCTTTGGTGCATTCAGATCTAGGTCATGTATTGTTGTTCCTCATGAAATTACAAAACCCTAGTTCTTCATCTTCATAGTGACCTTGGGAAAAATGTATTAGTGGGATCATGGTGTTGATTTAACCCCAAATACCCCTATATTAATGGGTGATTAACTACATAGACACTACCCTGAAGAGGGACTCAAATTGATGTATTTCTACCTTATGTGTTGTCTTATGTGTGAATCATGAAATATGTGTAAATAAATTAAAATAGTTACCTAGATGGTAAATTGAAAAATTAGGTTATTAGGATATTCATTTTTTACTTTAGACATATGTATGTATTATTCTTATAACTAATATGAGAATAGGATAAAATAGGGTAGCTTTGATTTATTAAGATCTTGATTGAATCCTTTGATAAATTTCTTTGGTCTGTGTTAGGTGAGGAATGAATGAGGAGTGATTGTGAATATATACCACTCTTCTCAATAAATTTATTGCATTAAATAACTTACACCAAGCATTGGCATACTTTTCATTTTTAAATTAGATGAATTTATGGCACTAGACACCTGTGTTAGGGTAGGACACTAGCATTGACATGAAGGTCTAGTTATAAAATAGGTAAAAAATCATATCTTTTAAGGGAATAAGATAAGAATATTTTAATCATTCTATGTAATATATAAATTCTAGTAATATATAAGGTCTAGGTCATCAACATAAGACTATTTAAACCAAAATATAGGCCAAGGGGCACAATATAGAGCAAATATGAGAATTACAAAAGTTGGAAAGGTATAAAACTAAGAGGAAGAGCCAAGGTCTGAGGTTTGCAAGTGCATAATATTTATGTGATATATAATTCATAAAAATAGTCTAAATTTCCCCCCCTTTAATTTATTAATTAAATTGTTGGTTTAAATGAGAATAAATGCATACCAAGGTGTGTATAATACACCTTATCTTTATTTGAGTCTAACTTGAGTGATTTGATAATGATTGACCTACAACCAATAGCATGTCAAAGTATATAAATAATGCATATAATCTCAAATTTAAAGCATTAAATTTGAAAGAGAAAGGTTTATTAGTACACATGTGTATCGACATAAATGCATTGCCTAATGGTAACTTGATTTGAAATATGTATCATTATGAATCACTAAAATTGATATTAAGAAAAATATATAAACATAGAAAGATTATATATAATGAGATAGAGATCTTGGAAGGCACAACCCCCAACCTTATAAAAAAGGTGAGTTTTCATGTGACAGTTGATATTATCTCAATTATGTAATCTAATCATACTTATAACTTGGTGAGTATGAGTCAATCAAGTCAAATCATACTATCAAACTAGTGATGCTGGATGATACAATAAAGTCCAACTTGAAAACTTGGAAATATTGAGTGATTTAATCATCTCAATTATACCAAAAAGTGAACCAACTACTATAGTAGATTGGCTTAACACATTCCATAAAAGTCCAACCTAGTGGGTGATTATAGTCCTTGAGAGTGTTTTGAATCTAAAATTAATTTGGTTTTGTTTTGCAATATTAGTCACACATTGCTAACATATACACCTTAGATATTTCTTATGCTAAAAATGTTTATAAAAATGGTACCAATTTATAGAATTCTACCACAACTATGAATATGAATTATATAACTATGTTCTTTGACCAATTTAGAATTTTTTGATAAGTCTGGGTAACATGTTACCATGACATGCCCCCACTATATATGGATAAATTTTAAAATTAGAATAAGTGATAATGTGGAAGACATGTTTCCCCACTAAAACTCAGTTTTTTGAATATTGAATAAGTGTGGAAAACATGCTTTTAAATCATATACCCATTGAATATGAAATTGTGAGTGTGTGGAAGCCATGCCTATGTGAAATTCCTCCACTGAATTTGAAAACTAAAATAATTATCAATGTGGAGGACATGTTTCCAAAAAATGGCCCCATTGAATCTAGGTGTGATGAATACTAAAGAAATGTGGATAACACGCTTCTAAAGTATGCCCCCATTGAATGTAAAAACTATGACATATGTGGAGAGAATGCATCTATGAGAGGTAAGATAGGAAATATTAGTTACCTCACCTCAAAAGGATAAGATAATTATATAATCTATGAATGTAACCATGTAGTATATAGAAAAACATGTCTAGATAAATGTAGCATTGAAGCACATAAAAAATGTGATCACAAGAAGGCCTAATATGCATGATAAATATCATGTCAATGTCAAGATATAAATAAGACAATATCAACAAGAAAACAATAACACGCACAAGATCACTCAAAATAAAGTTAGCATACAATGTTCATAGGAGACTATAAATAAGGGGCATGTTCAAATGCCATAAAATAAAAGGGACATAACTTAGTAAAATGCTCACAAAAGAAAAATAACATTCAAATGTCCATAAAACATACAATTACATATTCAAATGTCAAATAAAGCACACATAGGCATGGGGCCATAAATAAAGGAGCATATTCAAGTGTTCAAATAAATAGTACAATATCAAGGTAAGACACTCAAAAAAGTGCATAAATGAAAGCATAATCAACCAACATAAACATATCATAGTAGCCTATGGATAAAATGTGTTATCATAAAAATGTCAAGTGCATAGAATATCAAGTACCATGTATAATATATGATCATGGATAAAGGTATGTGTAAGTATATAAATACTCAAAAATGATAATGAATAGACAATATAATGATATAACCTTTGTGTATCAAGATCAATGAAGTAGATGCCCTAAATGTCTGCATGACATTAGTAAAGGTAAGGCCTAACATCTAAAATAGGAAACAATAATGTATTTGTGTATTCCTATATCACACTCAAGTAGAAGCATGAAAAATATGTGTATGTATAAGTAATTGATTTTCCATCCATCAACATGAACTAACACATAGATGCCAAAGAGACATTAGAGTATGTAGGTGCTAAAATTGGATTTTGGTTTTTTTTTTTGGTATTTTTGGAATATTTTAAGATTTATCATGTAATATATTTATGCAAGTGTGTAATGTTAATTTGGAATTAAAATTTATTAAAGTGTATCAACATGGTATAAACATTTTCCCAACTTTTATATAATTGTGAATGGTTCCAACCAATTCACTTTAAAATTTCAATTCCTATCTTTTAATGCATTGGTATTCTTTTGATTTTATTTTAGTACCAGGTCACCTACATCAAAGTCATGTGGATAAACAACTTTTTATATGCTCATTTCACATTATATTTATAGACACATAGGTGATTAGTATCATGTGTGCATTTATCACTCAAATTATCTAACTAAAGTTATCTCTTTTCATGGTATTCATTATCTTTGATGATGTATTTAATAGAAATAAGCAAAAAAGGTATCTCAAGTTCAATCAATAAAATAACCTCTATACCATAGACAAAATAGTAATTTTTATCCCAAGTATGTGTGTGAAAAATAGTATGGTATGCCCATAAATCATATACCATCTATTGGTGCCAATCATTGATTTATTATTCAACTATTTTACTAAGTATCTTGATAATTATATTATTGGTTGCTTATGATTGGTCATTACTATGTGGGTAATAAGTTGTATAAAAGGTATGCTTAATATTATATTTACTATAAAATATTTTTATAGTCTTGTTTTTAAATGATGATCTATTATCAAAAATATTAACTAAATGTATGCTAAAATTGGAAACAATATTGGTCATAAAAAACATGCATATGTTATCCCCTGTGCTAAAATTAAGTATAATTACTTCTACCCATTTTCTAAAATATTATGTAGTGGTGATGATGAATTTTTATCCACAAGTACATACTTGATTTACTTTTCAAACTAAGTCAAAACCCCATAAGGAAAAATTCCATGGTGAAATATTTGGTTGTAACTCATACGATGATGCATGATTCAAATTGCTATAATTTTGGCATTATAAACATAGTTTTTCATGTTCAATAAATTATTGATCCAGGGTATGCCAATAATATCCTTGGTATAATATTTTTTGATACATGAAAGTATACTTAAATGCCCACCACACTCACTATCATCCATTTCTAAGTGTGTAATGTAGGCCTCATATTTGTTTAAGAATTCAAGTAATTATCCATTAAAACTTTGTTGGAATAAATAATTCCCACAAATAACATAACAAAGTGATTTGAATTATAATTTTCATTTATCATTTCATGTAAAATGGTATGGTATAAAGGCTCGAAAGATAAAATTATAAATATCATTGTCCCATTAATGGCTAAGGGTATAAATTTTATTATAATAAATGGAAGGATCTCATAATTATCATATGGTAAAATATATATGATCATCATTAATATCAAAATGCATCAAAGATGCCTCACTTGTCATGGCATCTAGATGGTGGTTATATTTACATGGAATACTATTAATATAAAGTGTATCAAATGTTTTTGTGATTTTATCAACCATTTATTTATATGGTATAATATGCTCATATTTAGTTTGGTAATGATTAGTATCTTGATTAATAACCAATTGGGAATCACCAAAAAAATGGATCTCTCTTATATGAAGCTTATGTGTTAAGGATAATTTGATGATCAAAGCCTCATATTTGGCTATATTTTTGGTGCAAGAAAAGGCTAATTTATAATAGAAAGGCATGTATTCACCCTTGGGGGTACAAAATATAATGCTATAACTTGCCCTTGTTTTATATTTTGATCTATTAAAGAACATTGTCCATGGATTGAAAGATATATTATATGCCTTGAACTAATCATAGAAAAATTTAACAAGTGGAAAAAATATGGTGAAGGATCCATAGCCAATTGTTTGGCTACAACTTGTCTTTTTATTGACTTTTGGGATATAAATTTTAGATCAAAATTTGTAAGTTGTATCACCCATTTTGTGATGCAACCAATTAGGTGAATTTTATCCATAAGGAATCTTAATTGGTCTTATTAAATTATAATATGAACCTCATTGTTGATAAAATACTATTATAGATTTTGAGTAGTAAAAACCAAGGCTTAATATAGTTTTTCCATTGCTATATATTTACATTCATAGTCAACTAACTAGTGACTTATACAATAGATTACACTCTCTTGTGATTATCACCAAATTATGATAACAACCCCAAGGGCCTCATTAGTGGATGATATGTAAATAATTAGTGGTTTATCTTGAATATGAAGCATAATTATTGGTGGGTTTGAAATATATGCTTTAATTCTATCAAAACTTTGTATACACACATCATCCCATACAAATTCTATCTTTTTTTAAGCAAATTCATGAAAATAATTGTTTTATCAGGAAAATAAGCAATGAAACATTATATATAATGAATTCAACCCTATAAATATCATAATTTTTTTAGGTTGGTTAGAGGTGGTATTTATATGATGCATTTTGCCTTTTTTGGATCAACCTCAATTCCTCATTAAGAAATAATGCATCCTATGAGCTTTCTAGAAGATACCCCAAAAACACATTTTTTGGATTTAATCAAACATTTAACTTTTACAAGCACTCAATTTTTTTTCATAAATTAGTAGCATGGTCTTGGTGATACTTGGATTTTGAGAGTAAATCATCAACATAATCTTTAACAATTTTGTGTATAAAATCATGAAATATATGATTCATGTCCTTTTGATATGTGGCTCATGAATTTTTTAATCCAAAATTCATGATTGTATAAAAAAATATACCCCAAGGAGTGGTAAATTTGGTCTTTTATTGATCTAAAAGGTTAATTTGAATTTGGTTATATCCTAAAAATACATACATAAATCAAAATCTCTCATGTCTAGTTATATAATCTACAATCATGTCAATATTAGGTAATTAAAAATTATCTTTTAAACAAGCCTTGTTTAAATCATAATAATCGGTACAAAAATGAATGTCACCATTAGGTTTTGTAATAGGGGAAATGTTGGATACCCAATCAGAATGTGTAATGACTCTTATAAATATAATGCATAAAAGATTATAAATTTCATTTTTTACCAATAATACCACTTTAGGATACATTTTTTGAATTTTCTATCTTACTAGTTTTGAATCTAGGTACAATAATATGTTATGAATTTCCACTAATTGATGAATCCAAAGAATATCTAAATAATCCCAAGTAAAAAGTTTTGGAAAATCATGGAGGACCCATCAATAGGTATTTACTTCATTAATCTACATCATTGTAACAAGTAAAACTGTTCAAGGGTCCTTATATGTTCCAAAGTTATATTTAACTATTTATTCATTTAACAAGGCATATTTATCTATGATAAATGGTGTAGTAGGAATAATGTTTGATGCATCATGTTGGACATTGATATTATCTCTCTCACCAAAGTAAGCATGAAAAAATCCAGCATGAGCAAACTTATTCTTATGATATAAGGAAGGTATATCCTCATATTCCCCTACATACTATAGTAAATATTCATTATTGGAGAACTCATCCAGTGTCATAATTTTAGGGGAATAACCCTTATCAATTAGATAAGGGTTGACCAATTGGATATCAATTTTATAAGTATTCATATACTTAATTTTAGTCTTTTAAAAATAAGTTATTTTGTGAGAGATATGTTTATGTCTTACAATAGTTTATGAAAAACCCAACCCTTATCAGTTTGTATTATTTTAAAAATAAATGGGATGAGCTATCACTTTCTCTTTTTTACCCAACCCTTTTTCCTTGTACCCATATTTAAATAAATATTGAGAGCCAAAATTAGGATTATAGTATTGTGGTGTAATATTTTTGGTCTATTAGACCATTGCAAAACATTTGAAAGGATTATTATCCATTATACATGTGTAAATAAATCCATAATGACTAAATTTTAAGCATGAATACAATGTAGAGGGAATCACATACATCTCATGTATCCAAGGGCATCTTAAGAAAATGTTATAGTTTAAATCATTTGTCATAAATCGACACAAATTAGGTAATGTATGAGGACCCATGGTAATTTTTAATGTTATTTATTTTAAAAATTGTCATGAAAGATTATCAAATCCATTGATGTTCATATTAGATGGTTCTAAATCTAAATGTCTAATTCTAATTAAGGATAGAAAGGATATGTTGCACATGTTCAGCCCTAAACCATTATCCATAAGAATATTTTTACAATTTTTTGCAAAAGAACACCTAGATGTAGAGTGGAAAATAACTAATTATAATATACTAAGGTGGTAAATATTCATTTTCAAAGGTTATATTATGTTCCATCCATTTGATGGAATTTAATGTAGAGGAAACATATGGTGTTCCAACATTAAAAGGGCGTATTTTCATGTGCAATGCATACAAAAGGGCATCCTTGTAATGGGGTGAATGGTATAACAAGTCCTAAATTGAATTTTTGGTATTAATATTCTTGGATTTGGTGGTAACATGACATGTGGAGGATGATTATTTCATGCACTCCCTTTTACACTTTCTAGTGACAAGTAAAATCTAATTATAAATAATAGAATAAGGAGTATGCCCTTGATGTTCATATTAGATGGTTCCAAATCTAAAGGTCCAATTATAGTTAAAGAGAGAAGGATATGTTGAACATGTTGATCCATAAACCATTATCCATAAGAATGTTTTTACCATTTTTTTTGGCAAAAACACACCTATATGTGGAGTGGAAAATAGCTAATTATAATATACTAAGGTGGTAAATCCTCCTTTTTAAAGGTTATATTATGATCAATCCATTTGATGGAATTTAATGTAGAGGAAACATATGGTGTTCCAACATTAAAAGGGAGTATCTACATATGCAATGCATACAAAAGGGCATCCTTGTAATTGGATGAATGGTATAACAAATCATAAATTAAATTTTTGGTAGTAATATTATTGGATTGGGTGGTAAAATCACATGTGGAGGATGATTGTTTCATGCACTCCCTTTTATAATTTCTAGTGACAAGTAAAATCTCATTATAAATAATAGAATAGAGAGTACGCATGAATATAGGTTTAAAAAACATTATGGATTCGACTGATTTAATTAAGCATGAGAGATAACAAGTAATAACCACTATAAGGTTTTTGAAAATTAATTAATTAATAGAGATATACATAGAAAACATGATGGTAAGAAAAAATAAGATATGATTCTTTGAAAATTTTAAAAATTTATTTTTTTGATTAATCAAAAAATAGAATGTGTTTTAAAAAAATAAATAAAAAACCCTAAAATAGCTAGGGTTTTGAGATTTCACATCAGGTTCACCAAATGTTTAAACCTAAAATTTAGATGTGGATTGGGTTAAGAATATAAAAATGACAATGCATAAGGGTGATAATTAGAACTAAAATAGGCCAATTAAATACTAAACTCAAATACAACATATGTTAAATTTATTAAACTAAAATAATCTAAAAGTAAAAATTACAACTATGATAGATATAAAAATAACAAAGAATCAATATACTTAGTTAGTTTTAATGCTAACATAGTTATGGACCTAGAATAGGTAGGAAACATACTAGAAGAGGATTTTATAACAATCACAAAATTTTATATTGAGTGCCTATGAAGATATGGACACTAGCATCAGTCTTGGACATTAGTGTTAACACTAATATCTAAAATGGACATAGGTTTACTATATAAAATACCTAATTAAATAATATGTTACTTCTTGTATCATTTTATGTTTGTCTTCACCTTCACTTTGATGCATTTATATCTGGGTCATGGAATATTACTCTTCATGAAATTACAAAACCTTAGTTCTTCATCTTAATAGTGACATTAGAAAAAATGGGTTAGTGGGATCTGAGTTTCAAGCTAACCACAAACACCCCTCTATTAATGGGTGATGACTAAATATACACCACTCTAAAGAGGACCTCAAATTGATGTAGTTATCCCCTATGTGTTGGATTGTGTGTGAATCATGAAAAATATATAAAGTAGGTATAATAGTGACCTAACTTATAACTTGGAAAATCAGGCTCTTAGGTTGCTTTTTGTAATTCATACTTGTGTATGTGTTGTTCATAGAATTAATATGATAATAGGAATAATAAATAAATAATAAAGAATCCATGTACTTATTTTGTTTTGATGCTAACATAGTTATGGATTTAGAACATGTAGGAAATAGACTAGAAGAGGATTTTAGTATAGTCACAAAATTTTGTATTGAGTGCCTATGGAGACATGGACACTAGCATTAGTTTTGGACATTAGTGTCAACACTACTATCTAAAATGGATGTAGGTTTCCTATAAATAATACCTAATGAAAAATTATGTGACCACTTGTATGCTTTTAGGTTTTTCTTCACCTTCACTCTAGTACATTTAGATCTGGGTTATGTTATATTAATCTTCATGAAATTACAAAAACCTAGTTCTTCATCTTCATAGTGACTTTGGAAAAAATGGGTTAGTGGAATCATAGTTTAAATATAACCACAAATACCCCTCTATTAATGAGAAATGCCTACATATCCATTACTATTAAGAGGACCTCAAATTGATGTAGTTCTCCCCTATGTGATGTCTTGTGTGTGAATCATGCACAATGTGGAAATTAGGTATAACAATGACCTAGATTGTAACTTGGAAAATTGGGATCTTAGGTATTGATTTTTTTAATTTAGAATTGTGTGTGTTATTCCTATGGTTAATATGATAATAGGATAAAATAGGAAAGCTTTGCTTTATAGAGTACTTGATTAAATGCTTTGATAAGTTACCTTAGTTCATGTTAGGTGAGGAATGAATGAAGAGTTATTTTTAATATATATCACTCTTATCACTAAATATCTCCCATTAAATCATTTTATTCAACTATTATGATACATTTAATTTGAAAATTATATGACTTTAGGGAATTGGACACCTGCATCAGGGTAGGACACTAGCATCAATGCAGAGGTCTAGGATTAAAACTTATATCCAAGTAGTTATAAAATAGGTACAAGCTTATAACTTTTAGGGTCATAATATTAGTATAATTTAAAAATTATCAAAAATATAGAAGGTTTAGATCATCAACATAATTATTATTAATCTAAAATATAGGCCAAGGGGCACATGATAGAGCATATGTAAGAATTTTGAAAGTGGGAAAGGTCTATAAATAAGAGTGATAACCAAGATCTAATTTTTCAAAGTTTATAAGACTGAGGTTATATATAATTCAAAAATATCATCTACAACACGATATCAATATTATTATAGGAAACTAGAACAATTATTTACCTCATATGTTATGATTATATGTGGTTTAGAGGAACATAGGGTTGATTATTTGGCATATTATTTAAGGGAATTAGATTATAGACTAGGTTTGGACTTGAATACATAAATCTTAGGACTGGATTAATTAGAAGGGTATTTTTATTATGTCTTGGTTGATCATAGGAATTTGGTTATAGGCCCTACATTGTCCTAATGAGGGAAAGGGACCAACATCATATCCTTAAAGTACCATCTTTTTTTCAATACTAACCACTTCATTATAGTCCAAGGAAAAATATGTAAGAGTTATTTAGGTCCTCCTAAGGAACATAGAAGTCATGGGGTCTAGGGACCTTAAGTATGTTTATATAATAGCAAGCTCAGTCTACATGTAAGGGTCCTTTAATGTTTTGTAAAAATTATGAAACCAAGTATTTAAAATACTCATGGGCTTATTAGGTTCTTGATGGGTAGATGTAAATTGATGATACGGTATGGTAGGGTATATTAGTATCCTAATTTTGTTAATGAACATAGTCTCAAGGTTGGCCTAATAGGTGATGGATTCTATCTAGGAGACCTAAATTCTAACAATATACTAATTTATCTAAGGTGTCATAGAATATTCTGAAAGTGACATCTTAATGATGAACTTGAGTTCTAATCAAATAATATTTGAAGGTATGTATGTGTTCTTATGTTGTTTTTACCCCACCATGAACATACTTTGGGTAAAACTTCTTAGGGTTTTTGGGTAAGACATGGTCAAGTCCTAGAATATTCATGAATTAACCACCTCATCCTAATTAGGTAGGATTGACCAATATTGAGTTTTAAGTGAGAGAAAAAGGTGTGATGAAAGGGGCACTATCTATAAGAGAGATACTAGCTAAACATATTTGACTAATTTTATACTTACCTTTATCAATATTAGTTATCCTATGTCCCAAGAGTTGTAATAAGTTTCACCATCAATAGATTTTAATCTTGGGACACCCCTTCTTTCTTCTAGTTTTAGAAACCTAGAACATTTTTATCTATTCAAAGCATATAGAATGTTAAATACAATCAAACACGAATATCAAAGCACATTTCAATTTTTAATCCTTATAGTTCCATTATATTGGTGATCTAGTTGTCACACACTAAATATATGAGGAAAAGGGAAAGTCTCATCTAGTGACGATTCCCCCTTCTACCTATTTTAAAAATAAGCATGCTCAAAAATAATGTCTTAAAGGTCTTTATCTACAAGCTCATGTAAAATTAGATACCTTAGTTGGCTAATGAAAGCTATTCCATATAAGGGGCCTATCTAAAATGCACTTTGATACCTTTTGGCATTTTGGTATTTAGGCCAAAATACAACCCCTACCATCCAAATATTGACCATTGCATGAATTTTCCTTTCAAAATAGGTCTAAACAAGGTCTTATTAGGATGTCAAGTTTCATGATGTGTGACTTATCCAATTAGTTTTATACCATGATCTTTGAAGAGGTCTTTTGTAATTCATTTTAGCAAATTTTAAGGTAAATCTGGAAAGATTAAGGTTAGTTTATGAAAGTCAATGTATAAATTATATATGGAGTAAAATAATGAGGTGGTGATCATATAAAATAATAGTCTTCTACAATGGTTGATGGAGATAGAATAAAAGTTTTTAAGATGGAAATATTGCATTTTAAGGTCTTTAGAAAGTTCAAGGTACTTTTGGAGATAATAAGGTTTCTATTGTTTTGTCTTCTATTGCTTGTTAGAGTGTTGTAATGTAACCACCTTGGGATACATCACATGTGAAGTTATATAACCATTCATAAAGTAAAAAAGGGTATTTTTAGGTCATTTGACACTTTTGAAGATCATATTATATGTGTTTATTCTTGTACACTTGGTCAAAGTGTCAAAATGTTTCTTTTTAAATGTATAACTCACTCTTCAAACTATTTTTCATTATCTAATGCTTAAACATAATCATAATTAAATAAAGGCATGAAATATGCCCTTGTTACATTACAAACCACTATAAAAGTAAATAGGAACTCTATTGGCATCTATTTTATAGTTCTAATAGTGTATTTTAGTAAAATAGGCAAGTTTTCTTAATGAATAAGGGTTTAGGACATTGAGAAAGTAGTTCAAGTTGATAGAAAGGTCTCATTAGATGGTTTTTAAAGTTTAAAATTTTATTATAATCATATTTAATTCCAAATATAGATTCTCTATGATAAAAACCATGCTAAAAAAGGTGGTATAAGTTAGAACAAGATAAAAACCTACTCAATTTCTCCATCAGGTTTGCAAGTTTATAAGCACAGTCAATAAGGGTCAATTTAATGAGGTTGGTTCATAAATAAGGAGAGATATTAATAAAAATTAGATTTGTGTATGTTTACCAACCCTATTACCTACAAATAAATTTTAAAATTTTTGAGGCTAAGGTCTAGTGCTTTATGAATCATTGTTAAGAAGTTAGCAGCCTCTAAAATCCTTCTAAAATACGAATATCACGACTTTTACCTTAAAATATGTGTATAATATTTTTTTAATTCATGTAAGTGGATTAAAAGTGTTTATTTTAGGTATAATAAGCCATTATATATCAAAAATTGTATGAGTAAATAGTTTTCATGGTTATACTAGCAATAAAATCTCATTGATTTGTTATTTGAGACATGATAGTCAAGGTTTCTATAGGGTTGTTAGATTATTAAAACATTAAAATTAGTGAATTAAAGTAGAAATTATGTTTAAAACCTCAAAAAAACCTAAAAATACCTTATACACCATCTTCAATAAAGCATTCAATACATGAATGAGTCAAACATGAACCTATAGGTTTGCAAGGTTTGAGAAGATGCATGTTTTGAACAATTTAAGATTATTGAGAGGTTTTAAAACTTATGAAAATGATGAAATAACATTATATAAATTTCTATTAGTCTAAAAATCTAAATTACATGTTAAACCATCTTGAATTCACCTCCAAAGTGGTTTTTTAGTGTTTGTTCAAGCACATAGTCCTTAAGTGAGAGAAACACAATTATATGATCAAGCATGTTTGATGTTTTAGGGAATAATATATAAATTAAGGTATAATAACTCATGGATAAGTGTATGGAACATTAAATAATATTAAACCAGTTTATAAACCCTCCATGATCACCTTTGAGGGGAAGTTATAGGTGGTAGGCTTAAGGCCATTAGTCTAGTGTGCTTGAACTAAATTTCAAGTGTTGAAGAAATAAGTAATAGACCTAGATTTAAAAATGAGGTATAAAATACAAAGTTTTAATTATTTTTAATTACATATATCTAATATCAAACCTAATCCAATCATATAAATATAATATATAGAAATAAGATACCTAATATAAGTATGCATAAGTAGATTATGTAAGTCTGTAGGTTTGAAAAGAAAAGCTACTGGAAAATATTGTGTTTTATCATTTGGGAATTTATTTTAATAGGATAAAAAATAACCACTTTTACACATAAATTTAATTTAAGTACATAAAATTAAGATAAGTCAACTCAATAGAATGTTTGAGATGGTTTTAAGCTTAGAATAGGCACTACAAGCCTACATATAGAAAATATAGAGAGAGGACATTTTTTTGTGTAAAAAGTAGAGTATAAAGGTTTATTTAGGATGTTAATAACCTTTTATAAAAAAATTATATATATTTTAATCCTTGGAATGAGTATAAAACACTATAAGAAGACCAATAGGGTTAAAACCATAAAACTACCTACAAACCCTTGACATGGGCTAATGCAAGTTATAGGAATTTTAAGGAGACAAATGATTTGTAAATAAATATATTGAATTAATTGGTCATAATTAAATCCTATATAATATGTTTACAATTCAAAAGCAATCATATAAAACCCTTTTTAGGCTCACACAATCCTCTCAAATTCACGGTATGGGCTTGCAATGCCCATGAAGGTCAACTTTCTTATGTGGGAAGTCAAAAGAGTAGATGCATGGGACCAAATTCCATAAGGTGATGTTTAATATGTATAATACTTCAAATTTTAAATAATTTTTAATTAAATAAAGGAACTCTAATTTATGAATTATTGTTAAGAACAGTAGAAACATAAAACTATAATTTTGCCCTCAAGGACATTGATCATTGTGTAGGTTTACAAATGGACTAAAAAGTGCATTAAATTCCTTAAAAACATATTTATGGCCTATATAATCCTTTTTATCACCTAAAGGATCTAAAATATTGGCATGTGTGGAGGATACATACATGAAAATGGTCTAAATTACACTTTGCAAGCCTAATTTCATGATTTTGAATATATTTGAACTTATTAACCATTGGAAGAGGACATTAGGACTGGTAAAAGGCATAATTCATTTATATTATTGATATAAGAGGTCTCCATGGTGATATAGTTGGTCTCAAGTCTTTATACCAAGTCATGATGAAGACAATTTTCTTATTTGTATAAAGAAATCAATTTACAAACCTTCTTGAGGTCATTTGAGGCATGAGAAGCTTTGAGGTAACATGAATATGAAAAATATCACTCTTTCATGACTCTTTAGGTCATATTCTAACCCATTTAGATGACTAGAGTCAGGTTTCAAAACTCTAATAAACAAGAATTTTTTCCACTTCATGATGTTAAGAGACTACAAGGATGAACACAACCCTTTGGTATCCTTTCAATCCTATTTAAATGTATTTGTATTATATAATAAGATTTATAGATAGCGGTTAAGAAGGTAGTATAGATACAAGTCTCAATAGTAATTTTTTAGACAAGTACCAACCTCGAGACCTTTTGACAAATTAAACATACTCTCAAGAACACTTACAATCATCTCCAAACCTATTGTTATTAAGATGTGAATATTGTTTTTAATATGGTTTATAAGATCAGATAGAGATGATATGATCTTTTACAAGACTTTAATGAAATTTAAAATATTGTAGTGAAAATATTCAATCAAATACTAGACCTTTCATGAATGACAAACTTGTCCTCATTACCTCACATTGAATCAAACAAGTTTCCAACATTAAGGTGCATGTTCTAAAGGTAGAGAGCATAATGTGAGAAATTATAAGTTTTAAGTTTCATTCTCACCAAAATTTTAGATGCATTTTAATATACAAATATGACATAGAAAGATTCGAAGGACATCAATTATGACATGTGTCAAGGTAGCAACTTGTAATTACCCTTCAAGAAGTGAATTTGAAACTCTAAGATAAGATACTCATTTTCAATAAGAATCAATTCATCCATGATGAGATTATATTCCATCCCTTGTTGATAATTTCACCAACACTTTATCTATTGCATTGAGAATAATATGACAACACTTTTTTACATGATTTATTGAGGGATACTTCTATTTTATAGCCAAAAAAAGAATTATGGTAGCATTCATGAGATTCCTAATCTCTTCCCATCCTCTCTCATTCATTATTATATATATTTGGTCTTGAATGACTTGTAAAATGGTCTTACAAGTTATTATTTTGAATCCCTAATCAACTTAACACCTGTTAATTTCTTTTAGAGTGAATATAAAATAAACTTTACCTTCTCAAGATTGTATCTAGTGTTTTTATGATGGATTGTGTGATGGATGTTACTGATAGTATCTTGAAGTTCCTCTTATTTTCCTTTTAATTATCACCTATTTTCAAGTATTTAGTCTTATTTCAAGTCTTATTTAGTGTGTCAAATGGTTTTACAAGGTTAAGTGTGGAAAATATTCATTAGTGTCTTTTATTAGACCTCTTGATCATCCATCTTGGCTGATGCATTGACCATAGCCTGCATATTGAAATATTTATGTCATGAGAGTTATTATTGAGTTATTTAATTATGTTTTGTCTTATTTAAATCCATAGTGCATCAATAGGTAAGTGGAGGAGACTAATATTTGGTGCATCACCCATTTATGCCATTATTTTTAGATTTTTCTTTCCCCTGTCCTTATATTTGAGTATGTGTAGTATCAAGGGAGCCAACCCTTTCTGTAGGTTCTCTCTAGTCATAGGACACCCAAAAAATTATAGAGTTCCCATTGTGTTATTTTGGTGAGGAGACCTGAAATACCTCTTTAAAGATTGAAACTCAAAATGAAAACAATACCTAAAAATAAACTTAGACTATGAAAGACTCAAATCGTTCATATTTATCATTGAATTGCTCATTGATCTTCACTTTATTTCAAAATACTAGATTTAAAAATGCTTAAAAATATACAAATGATGTGAAAACAATCTATACAAAACACATAATCATTGATTACAAATAAGGCTATTCTAAATTTAAAGTAATAGGTTATAAAAAAATATCAAAATATGAAAGGTATACAGAAAGATAAATGAGCCTATATTGCAATGCATATAATTATGGTTCATTTGATTATATAAATCCCATGAAACCACTTTTATGATTTACCAACATTTACATATCCATGAACAAAGATAGTGCTAAGTTTTGAGAAAAAATTGACTATGAAGAAAGAATAACAAGACCACCATATACATGTGAAAATCATGAAAATTAGTCTCATAACCTTTTAATTTAAATATATTGCATATAAATAAAAATGTATGGGATTTACCTTTTTCATTTCAAACTACATAAATATATTATAACAACAAATCTCATAATATAAGAAGATAATTATAAAAGACAAAATAGAAAAATATGATAAAGTTTGTGGTTATTCTATTCTAGATTTTAAATCTAAATGAACCAACCATTTTGATAATGAATAACTAATCTTAAATAGAATGTTATACAAATGGATCCTAATCTCAACCCATAATAATTTGGTTAACTAATCTCAACCCATAACTCAATGAGATAGGTAAACCTAAGACTAACCCAAGTCCCATTCCAACCATGATCAGAATGTCATGGACCATACTAACTAAATTTCACCCGAGTTCTATGTAGTGTAACATCTTTGGGATCCTTTTTGAGATTTTTAGTTGGCTACATCTTATGGTTGGAGACCATACCTATTTTATCCCAATTTTATCTTTTATGGATTTTTTTCCCTCATGTGCATGGTATTATTTATTCCAGGTCACTACTTGATTTACTTAGATTCTAAGCTCCTTGATTTCCTTGCCACCAAAGGATAAGCTTAGACTTGATTACATACACCCAATTATACCCATAGTATATTTTTTGTATATTGATGGTATTTATGGGTGAGAAAGTCATAAAATCATATCCTAAACTCTTTTTATGGAGATCCATGTATCCACCTTGGGAAGGTTGTACCACATGGCCACTTATCACTACATATGAATGCCAATGTGTCCTTAATATGTTACGTTCCTTCCATGTGGTTACCTCTCACCATTTCTTGGCTCAATCATTGGACTTAGTTATTTTAACTATTTTATATCTCTATTGAGATGTAATTTTGATAAGTGTCATGATCTCACTCACATAAGGCTCTATAGGTCCTGGCTCAATGTTCAATGTGTCTTGACTGCTCTAGAGCCCTAATATTTTGACATGTGGACTCATCTATGGTATTAAATCAATCTATTATCAATTTGAAAACTTTGATCAACCTATGGGTATGGAAAAGTGGGATGTTTGCATGTGGCATCATTCCATTCATTTTTAGAGTCTACCACCTATTTATCAAGCACTAATTATCCTGGGAGTTGAAGAAACTGTATTGTGCCATGTTTTGACATATTAGGTGTTTGGAGGATCCTTAGGTTGGATATTTGTTTAATATTAATATCCCCCATAGGTATATGATATTAAAACTTGGAATCACATGTATATTTGGATCTCTAATGTTTCCTCATTGTGTATTAACCATCTTAGGGTTGAAAAGAAGTAGGATTTCACCATGTGACATCATCCCATTCATTTGAAAGTTGTTTTACATGCTTAATGTTCTAAATGATACATGATAAGTGAAAGGGTGATATATTTAAACTTGGTAACATATCAAGTACATAAAATGTCAGGGACCTTACTAGATCTTTAAAAATTGACTAAGTCCAAAAGGTCATAGGGAAGTAAATATTCGATAGGTGGCAATGCCCTATTCATCCTAGGATTGAACATAAGAAGAAATATGATAAGTGGAGATGAAAAAGCCATATATAATAGTCTCTTCCACTCCTAAAAAATCCAATTTATTCCAATATAAATTAAATTGCTTGGTCTAAAATATGAAGTGATACAAACTCTTACTCTATTTAATTTGAAATAGAGTATAATTAAACCCAATTATCTTCAGGAAAAGATGAAAGAATATTGAAGTATTCAGATAATTTTTATAAATCGAAGGTTAAATGGCCTTAAAAATGAATTTTTTTTTCATTTTAAAACATGATTCAAGAAATACCAAGGATTTTTAGATTTAACAAATACATATATTTATATTAATGAATCCCCAATTGCAAATTCTTTTAGATTAAGTACATATAAAGGACACTTTATTTTTAGATTTATTTAAAAGAGAAAAAATATAAAATCATAGTTGAAACTCTGTAAGGACCCATTTTCAAATTATAAAAACATATCAAACAAGCATAAAACATAAACTAGATTAAGGAAAACACTAAACTCTAGAGCAAAATGAGATTCCATGATTTCAATAAAAAATTATGGTGTCTTGTGTAAACAACAACACAACTGATATCATGCATGAAATTTAAACTAGTCTATGAGAAGTGTTTACATTCAAGACCAAAAAATATTATTAATAGTGTTTTTTTGGATTGAATACCATTTTTTTATGTTTAAAAGCTTGTGGGGGCCATTAACTATAAATCTTGACATATTTTATGTATGGAATATGGATTGAATTTTTTATATGGTCACTAATTGGCATGTATCTCTATCTTTATATTTTCATGATCTAAGGAGAGGCCATCATGTTACATTAAGGGTTGGCATTCAGTTATAAAAAATACAAAATCAATCAAATGCATGCAACTACAATAGGATTGATTCATATCGAATATGGAGTTCAAAACTACCTGATTTATTTTAAATTTAGGCATAGTGAAATTAATTGTTAACCTTCATCCATGATATTTGTATGGATGCTTAAAAATAGAACACAAAAACATATCTTGTAGTTATTGCATTCCATGAGACTGCATCTCATTCATTATATATGACAATCATAAACATACTATTGTGTATAATATAATAAAGAGATTTTTTATAAATACTATTTTATATAATTACATATTGATCATAAAAAACTATACATAAAAATTCTAATATGTAAATATACATAGTAATATTTATAATAATTTTATTAATTATTAATATCTAAATATAATAATAGTACTTGTATATAAGTTTGATGTGGAATTACATTTATTGCTATTTATTTTTGGAATGGGTGGTCACCCAATATAAATGTATTCTTCAAGTCTAATATTCCAATTTAATTTAATTTATTATTTTGCAAAATGACATTAGGCCTTGATCCAAAGTCACAATGGGTATGTATGGGAACTTATTTCATGGGTGCATTCTTAAAAAGTCTTTTACTATGGGCTCATAAAATACCATATTTTTAAAATAATCTACATTTTCTTGCCTAAACATGTTTCCTAAACATGTCAATACATACAACTAAAATAATTTTTTGAATTTTATAATTTTAGTGGCATAATTAGACTATCAAAGAAAAAACACTTATTTTTATAAGCTTTAGATAAAACCTACCATTAAAAAAATGAGTACATATATTGTAGAGTGTAATTAGGCTATAATTAGAATAATAATTATAAATGATCTTCAAGTGGGAAGTTTAACCCTCTAAATGTGAATCCCTTCAAGCATGTGACACTTATTGTATTTACTAGATCCAATACCTAACCATCATATTATAAATTAATACATATTAGGAAAGATCTTAGAGTGGGTGAAAAGCCTCTCTAAATGAGAAAAATTCAAGAGTTAGTGAAAATAATCATATTTATCCTATTTTCATGATACCTAAAATAGGTTACAAGTTATATTGAATTTCTAAGAAAGTTGTTAGAGTGGGTGGCCACCCACTCTAAATACGAACCATTACATGCATAGTGAAAAAACATTTAGTCGATCAATTTTAATTATGCCTCCATTATAAATGTGAACCCATTTAGGTATACTACATAAGAGTATCAACGTGTCCTATTTACATTACATGTGAAATGGCTTACATACATTACTGAATTTCATTATTATCACACCTACAAATATATATATATATATATATATATATATATATATATATATATATATATAATAAATGAATCCATCTTGAAAAATATATTAGAGTGGGTGGACTCCCTTTTTTATCTTAAAATTTTAATAAATAATCCAATTAATAAAAATAATAAAATAGGTGGATTAGAATGGGCGATGGCCTTTTTTTATTATATTAAAATAATTATTAGAAAATTGATGGAGAATAAATTATTAATGATTAAATTAATTGAACAGAGAATGAAATAATTTTAAAAAAATATATTGATAAAAAAACTTATTAGGTATTAAATTCATTGAGTGCATGATTCAAATAATTAAAATTAAAATTATTTAATACTCAAATTTAAAAAAATGCTAAAAATAGGGTGTCTCCCATTATAAGAACATTGGTCGAAACAAATTTTATAGAATGGTAATCCATCTTTTTTTTATATGAAATATTTTATTGTTGAGTTGAGTTTAGTAAAGATTATATTATTTTTATATAGAATTTTAAATATTTCACATTGTAAACAATTTTAAATGAAATTAAAATATATTGAAAACAAAATTAATTTAAATTATATATATATGAATATGAATATGTATATAACTAGATAAAGGTTGTAAAATAGATATCATTTTTCAAAATCAAAAGAGTTAAATATTTCAAGTCATATAAATATTTAAATAATACAAACTTTTCAACAAACAAAATAGTAAAATATTTTCAAAACATATAAAGGTTGTCATATTCAATAAACAAAATAGTTAAATATTTTAAAAATCATATAAATTTTGACATGGTAAGAAAATGTTTATTTTTTTATTTTGAACATTGGGTTTGTTAAGAAGGAACAATCATATATATATATATATATATATATATATATATATATATATATATATATATATATATATATATATATATATATATTAGCTATATTTTTATTGTAGATTATCTTTTTTAGCATACCAAATTTAAGTTTTTTAAGTAGAACTCGTATTTGATAAAACAAATAAGGGAGCAAGAAAATATTTGAAAAATTATTGTTTTATAAAGTACATGTAATCATCTATACAATGAAATATTTAAATACTAGAATTTAATATTTTAAAAATTTAAAATTTATTCCTATGAATTTTTTATGAGTATTCATGTTTAAATTAAAATGTTTACTTAAATCTATGGCATTATAGTCATAATAATAGAAAACAAACCAGAAATGATATGTCTATAGGTAAACATCTATAAAATTAAATATTTGAGTTACATATGTCAAAATAAATTTACAAATATATAGAACATATTGGAAATGAAACTTAAATAAAGATAGAAACATGATAGCATAAATTTCTTGTGAATAAGAGGCTTCAAAAAAATATCCTCCCAGATAAAAGAACCATGTTGGAAATGGTTATAGATATTATATATTTTTTATATTAAACCTTTCTAAAATTATTTCTTACCATTGCTATTGTGAATCCCATTCCCCTCCTCTTGTTATTTGTTGAATTTTAGAAATGAAATTACTTTCTTTTTCATATAAATGATAATGATTCTTCTTTGGTTTTTTTTTGCAAATTCATTCAAATATCATGTAATTCCTTCTCTTCTTCCTCTCATTTTTTTTATTTGTAAAAAAATGAAAATAAAACCTTATAAATTTGTTTTTTTTTAAATTATATTGTCCTAACCAATCAAAAAATATTGCTCAATTCAAATGATGGCATATTCAAATTTTGAATGTGTTGTGTTATATTTTGTCTATCAAATTAAAAGGTGGTTTTTCAAAATTAAAAAACATAGATAATATTTATGTATTGCATTAAAATATTTAAGAATAATTATTATGATAGTATATTCAAATTATAATTATGTCATGTTTGACTTTACCCCACATTCAAAATGATGTATTTTTAAATTTGAATATGCCATAAAAAGTTGATAATTTTTTTATAAATCAATATTTCATACATAACAAATTATTATACCAATATTAAATATTAACTATATTTAACTTAAGGGAGCAATCTATACCAAGGTCGTTCCATTAGATAACTAAGTTGATATTGAGGATTTTACAGGTGAGGAATTAAAATTATCAAGATAGTCTCAACCACATCTGATATGGAAGTAAATAAATAGGGAAAGCATAAAGATAAGGATGAAATAGATGATAATCCTCAAACTATAAGAAATTCTTCTTTAAGTAAGAAAAAATATAATGATGAGTTTAACAAGGTTGTTGAGAACTTGAAGAGTAAAAG
>JARHVA010009971.1:75000-137500 GCA_037957365.1 Torreya grandis | reverse complement strand
AATCATTCTTATATTTACATGTACAATTAAAATTATTTGTGATTATACCAATTTAATTTTTTATATTTTTTAATTAGTTTTTTATATAGAGATCCAAAAACCACAATTTTAAAATTTTAGATCTAATATCAAAAACAAGCCTAGTATGGCCATAATGCAGAGAAAGTCTTCAGCCTAGTAATGAAAAACAAAAAATAATATGTTTTAGAAAACACATAAAAAAACATACTAAGTAGAAGGAAAAATCTCTTCAAATATAGAATTGACATGAGTAGCCTCGTATTATGAATCTTTTCTTGGATACTTAATCAGTTCCTTAGAAATTATAAATCTCATGTGTTTATAAGGGCCTTCAATAGAGCTATGTATGATCTTATTCTGGGAGGAACTGGGGGTCCCTTTAGTTTGATGGGTAGACTGGAGGTTTTGAATGTCTAATGAGACCTACATCAATTTAACATTCTTGTCATGTGTAGTGGCCTCCATCATCAAAACCATATCCATATCATTTTTAAGTGACAAAATTTTATCTTTTAGATGATTCCAATCTTTGATGAGGTATGACATAGAAATCCCCACATTTTATAACTTGTCAAGGAAGATGCCTAATTTTTGACTACATTTCCCAATAAAATTCTCCAAAGTGAGATTAGAAACACCCTTGAGGCTAGTTTCTTCCTTCTATAGGGTATCAAAGGATTTTGGTTTTTTATTGGTAGAGTTAGGGCATGGGGATAATAGTCATTTAAGTGGGGTTTTGTCCATACTAGTTGGGGGGAATAAGGATTAGGGGGTAGTGGATCACTCCTCCTTTTCTAAGGGGTTGGGGTATTCTTCAAGAAGGTACTTAGCTAGGGGGATCATTTTACCACACAATGATTAACCCTTTTGAAACAATAGAAAAATCAAGCCATGATGAATAATATAATTATTGTTACTAACTTGGTAGGCTAGGGTAGTGATTTCAAGATATTTAAGTATATAATAACGTAAGTTAATTCTATATTCATGAAAATGATTGAGTAATAGGAAATGGTGTGAGAATATCAAGGTGACATTAAAATTCCAATTTTAGGTACTTCATAACTTGGAGGAAAATTTTTAGCTAGTGCTTGGGAAGCTTCTACATGGGATATCCCTTCTTATTAGTCTTCATGACCTTATCTGTTGTGAAGATTTTTTGCATGAGTTAGATATTTATGCCTTCATCCCTTCACAAGACATAACCATCATCTCTCCAATGTTATCCTTAGACACAATAATTCTCATTCCCTTCATTCTCACCATGTGCTTGTTCCAAGCAAGCAAAAAATCCCTTAGAGTTATTCTCCATGGTTAGATATATGTTGCATGTAGGAAGTTAGGCCACCATTACAGAACTCCCTCCATAATTTTTTGTTACCTTGAACCTTTGAGCATGAAATCAATTTGAGATGATCTCTGTGAACCCCCACATAATTGCCTTGATATACCTTTGCTTGCTATGGAGGTTAATGCCCATCATCAAATTACAAATTTTTTGGTTTCTAGAGAATTTGACAAATTATTATTACAAATAGAGAGATTGTAATAAATGATATGTAAATGATTATTCAATTGTAGAATAAAAATATGCACACTTTCCATTAATGTTATCATGAGGGTTCATCTATTCATGTCACTCTGATGTGTGACTACAATATTTATTAAAAGTGTTTTAAAATTGAGTTAGAGTTAGATTAGGACCCTCCCATGTGACCAAACTATCAAAACCCACTTTGAAGTTAGAAAGGAAATTGGTAGATGAGTTACCCTCTTATTAGATGTGGATAATAAATAACTCCTTTAATGAGGGTAAAATATCATAGGCACTGTCAATGATTATTTTGATAGTGTGTGAGGGGGTTAACTTACCATCAAGGGCATTGACGATGTTGAGAGAGTCTCCCTCAATGATTAGCCTAGGGATTCAAAGTTGGGAGGCAAGATGAATACCCCAAAATGTAACCATGGCCTCAATAATGTGATTAGTTTGGTGACCAAAAGTACCCATATAGGAAACAACAACCAAACTAGCATGATCCTTAATAACCTACACCCCCTACAAGACTAGGGTTGCCTTTTGAGGCATCATAAAAGTTGAGATTGAGAAATCCAAGTGGGAAACAAGACCACTCAATATAACATTGTGAATCCACTAACTTTGGGACTTCCACCATTTGGGAGAGGTTCCACAAATATATGATGGAAGATTTAGTAAGGGAAAACTTGACCTTATTCGTAGGGGTGAACACTTTCTAATTATTTGAGATAAAAGGAACATAAGTGTTTATAAATTGAACTAATGGAAGAGATATGATTATTGAATATATTATCATTCCTTGACTTACATATAACCTATAAAAAGTGTGGCATGATAAGAGACCACAAAAATTAAAAGGAAGGGAAAGACCAAGGAGGCTTCCATTACACAAAGAAATCCTAAATAGAGCTAGGGCAAACCCAAAAATAAGGAATTACTAGATCAAGAGATTTCACATAGAAATTTTGGAGTAATCCAAAAAAATGGAAAATAAACTCATCAAATGAGATAAAAAGTGAATAGAAATTGGGGATGGTCATTCCTTGCTTGACCAAATTATCAATAGTAAGGATCCTATTCTACATCACCAGCCAAAAGAATATGTTGATTTTTGGGATGAAATGTTTTATTACAAGAGGTAAACATAGATCTCAATTATATTTTTGATAAATATCAAATAGTTATCCTAACTTCATTGAGAAGGACCCACTATCTTTTTCTAGATAAATTAAATAATCCTCCTTAGGGAGATGGGAGATGTGGGTATGTTAGAGTTTCAAAGTGAGAGGGGTTATGGATTATGGTTCCTCATTATTGGTGGTATTCATGTGAAATATTTCCACTAAAATGTGTCATTCTAGACTAACAATAATCTTTCACTTTTGTGTTCCAATCAATTCTAAATCTTAGAGAAATATTCTTCCATGGGTGTTGATGGTTAGATAACCATGGATCATTCTAAAAATCCATAGATTCTTATTTGATAATATTCAACCTATGACCTTTATATAATATCCTCTTACCATTAGAAACCACCTTATATAATGTTTACCCATCCACGTGACCTTCCTCCAAGACAAAGAATCTTCATTGTTACCTTTTAGGTATTTGGCCTTAATATTTAGAATTTTACAAAAAAGTTTGGTAATGAGATATTTGTTCATGTTTATTATTTTATGGAGGACTAATACTCCATTATATTTTTGGAGACATACTTTATCCCAATTGACTAGGGGAAATCTAAACCTTTCCTCCATCCCTTTGCATATAAATTTACATGAAATCTATTCAATTTTATTTATTATTTTTCTTGGTATTTTGAAGAGAGACATGAAATATGTTGGGATAATTTGTATGGTCCTTTTTATTAATTTAAGCTTGTAATTCTAAGTTAAGAGATAACCTTTCCATCTTTATATTTTCTTTTGAATTTTGTCCACCAATGGTTTTCATTATTCATCTTTCACTTTTCTATTGAAAAGGGGTATTCCTAGATGAGTAGAGGGAAACTTACCTATATGACAATCAAGGATGTTATACAACTTAGTATTAAGACCATCATGAGTGTTAATGAATACTATTGAGCTTTTCATGAAATTGAATCTCTAGTTAGACACTTTTACATAATCCATAAGGATCCTTTTGAGGTTTTTTACTTCATCAATTGATACTTATCCAATTAAGAAAGTGTCATCAATGAGTTGCTCATGGGAGACTAGACTAATGCCTTGAGCTACTCTGATGCCATTAATAAGACTTTGGGTTCTAGCCATTGAAATATATCTTCCTAGTGATTCAGTGAGGATGATAAAAAGATATAAAGAAATGGGGTTTACTTGTCTTAATCCTCTTCTAGCTAAGAAGAATCCTTTATGAACTCTATTAACAAGAACTAAATATTTAGGAGTAGATATGCATCTTCAAATGATGCTTCAAAAAGGGGGGTTGAATCCAATTTTTTTAAGAATTTTATCTAAGAATATCCAAGATACTATGTGATATGTTGTATTCATGTCTATTTTGATGAACATTACATGTTTTATTGACATTTGGGTGGAGTGGATAAACTCATGGATGGTGATTATGTCATCTATGATTTTACACCCAGAAATGAAAGCTCCTTGGTGTTTAGTGATAATCCTTTGCAGGATGGGTTGGATCCTTCTGACTAGAGTTAAGGATCATATTTTTTAAGATATTGAGCATAACCTTTTCATCCTAAAGTCTTTAAATTGATTTTCTCCATGTTTTTTGAGAATGACAAAGAAAATATTGTTCATTTATTTTAGAATAGCACCAACTCTGAATAATTCATAGATTTTTACTTCCACTTACATGTAGATGTTATCCTAGATTTTTTTTAAAAGAGGAGGAAAGCCATTTAGACCCAAGGCCTTACCTCAATCCATAGAGAACACCACAGCCTTTATATCTTCTACCAAAAGGTGCTTCAGGAGGGTCACATTATTTACATGGGAGATGAACCCTGGGATATTATAGATAATCTTTTCCTCTAAATGGAGCTCTAAGGATCCAATTTCTTTTATAAAATCCCTAAAATATAGAATGTTTTGCTCCTCAATATCTTGTGGGTCCATGCATCTCCTTCCATCATCCTAAGATATTTTATAAATCAAGTTTTTTTTCCTAATTTTAGAGGATTGTTGGTGGAAGAATTTAGTGTTTTTGTCTCCCTCCTTTATCCATAAACATTTGGAATTTTGTTTCCAAAAATATTCTTCTTTAGTTTCAAGGTTTGGTAGGAGATGAGAAGATCCTTCTCCATGGTACATGACTATTCATTAGAGCCATATAGTGAGAAATATTCTTCAAAAATTTTAATCTCCTCTTCAATTTTATTATTTTGGGTGAAAATGTTTCCAAATACCTCCTTGTTCCATGATTTTAGTTTGATCTTTAGATGGTTGAGTTTCTTGACCAAGATGAACATGTCTATTCCAAAAAAGGTTCCTACCACCAAGTCTTTATGGAATTCTAGAGATTAGGGTGATGGAAAAATATTTATTATGATAAGTTATTTTTAACAAATTATTATTAATATTATTTATTTTATTTAAATTTTATAGTTAACTATTTTATTCTAGGAAATAATGACTTTGATTGGTCACGCCTCATATAGAGATATTCCACTCATAGATGATTCCATTGACTAGGAAAGAAGAGATGAAGAATGGTTTGTAGAGATATATTATCTAGATAACTACCATGATGAATTATATTTTTTTCATATAATATTAGTGTCAAATGAAGCCATTGAAATTATATTAATTATATAATATGTTTTTGATTATCTAATTTATATTCAAGTGGAATATATTAATAACTAAAATTCATGCCAAGTCATTCAAATAGAGTTATAAGTGGAATTTTATGGAAAAAGTGAATAGATAACTATACCAAACATTAAACGGATTATTGTTATTCATATGGTTTAAAATAAAACCTTATTTATATTATGCCAAACATTAAACGGAAAGAAGAGATGAAGAATGGTTTGTAGAGATATATTATCTAGATAACTACCATGATGAATTATATTTTTTTCATATAATATTAGTGTCACATGAAGCCATTGAAATTATATTAATTATATAATATGTTTTTTATTATCTAATTTATATTCAAGTGGAATATATTAATAACTAAAATTCATGCCAAGTCATTCAAATAGAGTTATAAGTGGAATTTTATGGAAAAAGTGAATAGATAATTATAACAAACATTAAATGGATTATTGTTATTCATATGGTTTAAAATAAAACCTTATTTATATTATGCCAAATGCAGTATATAAAATAGCCAAAATGTTTTCAATGGGGCTGTGACCATATTCAAGAGTTTCTATTAGTATGGATTTACTTCATTTATTTCTCACTACTTATATGTGGATAAGGAATTTGTTTAAATAAAATTTCATGAAAATATGTTTAATTTTATGAGGAAGCAAAATTTGGTTAGCCTATAAAAGATAATTTAATATCACAATTATATGAAGTAAAACACTCAACATGAGAAACTACTACTTTAAAATAGGCATAAAAAGAGTAAAAATGGTGAATCTTCAAAAACTCTACAAATTTAATTTTTTTTATTCAATGAAATATATTTCAAAATTAGAGTTGAGCATTATCATTAGGCACCTTCTAAATACTAGTACCAATCTCTTGATGGGGATAGTGTTGATCATCTAGTTAGCTCAATGTTATGTAACATGATTCCTCTTTAAAGGGATGTAATATTGTTACTTGTTAAGAAAATAGTAGATGAAATTTTAAGTGTATAGTTAGAGAAGGAATTTTTGGATATAGAAAATCATTTTTACATAATTGGTGGATAACATACCATCAAAGCATAAAAGACTATCTAAAAATCATAGTTTTAAATGTGCACATGATAGAATAAAATAGATGAATGCTCATATTTTATCATCCAAGGCTATGATAAAGAAAATAATCATCATTTGTAAACAAAATAACATGGAAAATAAGATATGTATTCACAATAAATTATTGATCAACTATACAAATCAAGGTCAACTTGGATCATATAGAGGATACCAAAATACCATAGTACTATCCATGAAAATATTTAAAATTAAAATGTATTTAATTTTTTGATTTAATTGAAATAATAAAATGAAATGTATTTAAAATTAATTTACAACTTTATATTTTCATGTTATGAATCAAGAATTTAAAAAATAAATCTTGAATAATTTTGAATAATAAAAACTATACAAATTGAATGATAAGTTGTCATTTTTCCTCCTGTTAGATGATATATGAGAAAAATAGGTGTTGTGTTTTTATATCTACATAAATAGTGGGCTTGTGTGTTATCCAAAAAAGGATTGTGAGTTATATTTCAACCCAATTTTACTTGATGGTATAACAATAAATTTTTTCATATAAATAATGGCTATGTCTAAAAAAATAGCTATCCATACTTACACATAAAATTTTAGATGACAAATTTTGGCTAAGATCATCCATTGACCCTAGTGTCAAAACATAAATGTTAAGTGTTTATTTAAAAAGAATAAAAAAAGGTAAAACTAAAAGGGTGTCAATTATAGACTATGTTAAATAATTAATTCCATAAGAACTTGATTTGATAAGGTGCACTACATTCAATGTTGTGATTTTTTTTGAATTTCATGAAAGCCACTTTTTTTCAGCTTTGTCAGGAGTTTGGATATTGGAAAGGAAAACACAAAATAAAAACTAATGTAGTATGTAAGGGGTGTAAAAAATAATAGATGAATAAATAACAATGTCAAATTATGCTAAGACCCTTCTAGAAATATATATATATCATATTTAACTACTAAGATACATATAAGTTCACATGCCAAATTTATTTTTTCTTTAAATTGAGAAAAAAAAATATTAAAAGAACATCTCCCTCTCCTTAGTCTATAAGTTGTGATTGTAGATTTATGTAATATTGTAATTAAAATAAAGTGATATTATATATTTTATTTCCTAAATTGGTTTCAGTGAAATGGTTTGTGTTTTCATATTTATTATCCTAGTTATTGAAGCACACTTATTTCATAAATCTAATTTCATTTACATGTAAAGAGTTAAAAACAAAAATGAATGTATTTATGAATGATGATACATAATTGTAAATAAAAAGGGTGGGTTTTAGGGATTCTTAATGATTTATGGCATATATGACATTCATAAAATAAATAACATAGTTGAGGAAGAGATGGCCATATAAATTGACTAGTCACATACATATCCCTTAGATATTGTGAACCTAGTAGATTTTAGGATTCTAATATCAGAGCATCCTTTTAGGTTTGAGATAATAGTACATTTTGGGACCATTTGATTAATATATGCATTAAAAACTCATCCTTTATTTTGATTATTTATGATAGAAAAAATACATTTCAATAAAAAAAAGAGCCTCAATAATATCCATAGTTGAGAATATAAATTAGGAGATGGTGTTAAAACATTACTACAAACATTTGATGGTAAATCCATGTGAATCCAAAAAAATAAAGGTATTTTACTCTTAAAAATAGTCTTACATATTTATATTATTAATATAATTATTTCTATTTTATGATTCTTTTTTAGAATTGATTGAATCATTACAATCAAGGATTTCCATAAATAAAGTAATAGACCTAGACATGACTTCAAACTTGGAAAAAACAAGTATCTCTATTAAACATCACGATGAGATGACTAAATACCTAGATGATCATCAATATGTTATGAAATTAATGGTGGTGGACACATTAGGCAAACAAAATCAAACACCATTAATTACACTTTAGACTCCTAATTATGTATTCAATAATAATTACCACTTGACAAACCTTTGTTACTTTTTTACCATAGTTTGATTTGTATACATGTGGTTGATGAATCTATTCATATAAAATATAATGAGAGGATTAAATATAAAATTGTGGTTGATGAATTTAGTTTGATTTTCAACTATTTTATAATCTAAATATTATTATTTTATAAGTGCCTTCCAATAACCACTTTATTGTTCTCAATTTATATGGATTGTTAATATAAAAATGTAGTTCCAAAAATAAATAAAGCTTCCAAATAAACAATGAGACCTTTTTACCAAACATAATGGTGACCTAATTTCTAACTCTCACATATCCATAATTATAAATTACATTTTGGACTTTGTCTAATATAGATAAAAACATAAAAAATACTACAAAAATTTAAAGTGGAGGTGTTTCATATACTATGTGGGGTTTTAGAGCATTGTGATAAATAAAGAAACTTGTATTAAGAATTTGAATATGATTTAGGTAGATGCTTAATTTTATTATAACCCTAAAAATAATATTATAATTGATCCTACCAAGAAATGTGTTCTTGAATATAATTTTTTTATATCCACAAAGGTCACTCAAGGTTAATAATTTAAAAGAGACAAATGGTTGATGGTGACATTGTTCACACAACTAGTATTAATTGGGAATGAAGAGGATGTGAGAAAATATTTAAAGCGTCTTATAATATTTTTAAATTTTTTTCCCTACAAGTAATGATTAATTTTCTATGACATATGATAAATGAATTAAATTTGTAATATTTAATTAACCATTGGATTTTCTTTTTTTTAAAATCACTATGATTGCTTACACTATTAACTACAAATTTGATATTTCCATTTTATACCTTTATGACTAAAATGATATATATATATATATATATATATATATATATATATATATATATATATATATAGAGAGAGAGAGAGAGAGACAACTAGAAATTTAGTTAAAAATTAATTTTTTTTTATTGATTTACTATTTTCTTGCATTGTTAACACATTTATGACTAAAATGTTATTTAATAATAGGATATTTTTTAAATTGATTTAGTATTGTTGTATATAATGTTAAAAACCAATTGGATATTTCCATTTATACATGTGTGAATATTTAATGTTTAATTGAAAATGAGATATTTTCATTCTTATTAGTTTTAGCTGATAATTCTAGATAATATATTAAATTTGTAATGAAAATTATTATAGGATAAATTAAATATTATTTCTTTGATTAATTTTTTTGATTGCTAGTTAGAGGATTACCTTCATTTTAGTTTCAATATTTATTATAAATAAAAAATATTATGACATTATTAATGAATTTATAGTTATGAAATGTTAATTTGAAACTAGATAATTTACAAGTTTTGATGGATTTGTTTGGATTTTCAAATTTATAAATGTACAATCATGACATTATTAGTGGAGACATTAAATATTACTCATCTATTTAGAAATTTATGTTTAGAGATATTTTTTGTTATATTGGATATTTGCTAAAATGGTGTTCCTTGAATACTTTTACTTGCTTAATTTTAAAAAATTGAATAAAATACAATCATGGAATTGCATGTTTAATTGGATGTTATTACAATGGTGTTCTTTTGGGTACTATTAATTTACTAATTTGATATATGATATACTAAGGTTATTTTCTTTGATATTACTTTCCTAATTGAAATTTATTTAGAATAAAATATGATCATGTCCTTATAAGTGGATAATATTAAATATTTAGGCTAATTTAGTTTTTATATTTAGATAAATTGGTTTATTTGATTATATCTTGGTGCACTCATTTTATTTTAAATAGCTGAGTTAAAAAGTTTTTTTTATAAAATTTTGTCATCATTTTGATTTGGTACTCCTAAAAAAAATCATCATTAATATACATATTGTTATTAATTTCAGCTTACTATGTCAAGATTTAAAAAAAAATCTCTCATATTTTTAGATCTCATTCTAATTTGAATAAAATTATTGGTGTTGGGAGTATAAATACTGCTATTTGGATTTCTAAGGATTACCAAATATATATTTTCAATAAGGAAACCTATTTTTTTATACTCATGTTACAAATAATTTTGCCACATGTTTAGTCCTATTTTTTTTAGGATTGTGAAAATGTATTTTGATATTGGGTTATGGTTTACTTATTTGCACTCAAGATTACTTCACTATTTCATTCATTAATTTGACTTGATATAAAATGTCGATTGTTTTTTGATTGGGATATATTTTGCATTGTGAGATATGTGATAGTTTTTTTAGATAGAAGAAATGAAATATTGTGCTAGTGTACATAAAAAACATATAATTAATTTTAGACAAATATAAACATGTATATGGAATAAAATAAATATGTTCATAAATGAGAAAAGATGATTCGATTGAAACAAACAGGATGCAATTTTCTTTGTATTACCTTTGAGTTGTAAATTTTATGGAATGCTATATTTTAATAGAAAAATATTCACACTTATGTGTGGGGTTAGAGCATATGGGGCTAAACACAAACATGTGTCACACTTTATAAACATATAAAAAACTATTAGTGATTTTGATTGAGTTGATTTATATTAAAGCAAGACATAATAACAAAAATGAATTTGACAAAGTTATGTTGTGTTGTTTTAGATTCTATTTAATATATCAAATTATAGCTTAATTTTTTTATTTGTTACATTAACCTATATAAATAAGTGATTTGGTATAAAATTTATATTTAAATATAAATTATTAAATCTTTTTTTATTTGATAGGTTAAACTCAGGTTTTACATGGACCTAAAAACCATTATTCAAAAAGAAAATTACAAATAGAAAAAAATGAAACAAGGCGAACTTGGCCTATCAAATTTAAAATGTTAGCACAATTTTAGAAAAAAAAGACCTAGACCAAACTAAACAAACACAACCACCTATTAGATTTCCTTAGAATGAATTTTCTTCCTATTGCCTATTGGAATCAAAATGATTGAGAGGAAGGGTGAATTAGTCTTTAAAATTTTTTATTTAATTTCACTTAATCATACATGAACCATTATAACAAGCATGTACATATTAGCAAGCATAAGTACCAAATCATAAGATCATGAAACACATGAACATAACATATACATGTGTAACCCTTAAAAGTAAAAAAACCCACTAATGAATCAAATGGAATATATTACTACAAGACAAACATAAATATTTAGTTAATCACCCATTTCACATGGAGCACCAACCCCAACTAGCTCAACACCAACTCAGCTAGGCTTTAGAAAGTACCCACTTGCAAGGAGGCACTAATCCCCTAAATGACTCAACACCAACTTAGCCACCTAATACACTTGATCAAATTTATAAACTCTTTTTAATCATATAATATATGATGATCTTCTTCCTTATCTCTTTTCTCACTTCTATCCCTCTCAAACTGGCCTTCAACCTTCTTTATTCAATTAGCCCTCTTCATGGCTTATTTAGGTCTTCTAACCTTGATCCTCATTTTTAAAACCTTTATTATATATTAATAAAACTTATATAATGGTACACACGACCTATTTATTCTCACCAATTATCTATATCACTCACTTGTTATCTTTTCTCCCTAAGCTCCCCAAGTCACTTGATCATATTCTTTTTATTTGGACACTCATTATTAACTTATTAGGTAGGCCATGAAATAGGTCACAAAATATTATAATATCATTCCTTAATAATTAATCAACTAATAAAATAGGTTTTCCATAGCTCAATTATCCCTTACTCCTCTTTTAGGCTTTAAGGAGACCTAATAGGCCTTCTTAGCAACACGTTACCCTTTGATCTTATTAAAGCATATTAAAAAAACTAAAATAGTAGGAACACATCATATTACACTCAAATATACCTTATCCAACTTAAATTTATGTCCATAACACCTTTTAGGTCTAGCCACTATTTGAACTCTTTCTCAAATAATTATTTATAAAAGGGTTGTGCATATACAGAAACTCTATTTTGAACAACTGAGGCATAAACTCAAATTTTAAAAAAAACCATGAAAAAAATCACATATTTAAAAACCTCATGACCTAAGAGTCATTAAAAACTCCATCAGATGCTTTAGCTCAAGGTATAAAGGCTCAACTCTTCTCTATAAGATGCTCACTTAAAACTGCTAACTAACTTCAAAACATAGTCAAGGAAACATGAAATTTTGATAGTTGATTCAATGCATTAAAGTGATTTAAATACATGAAAAATATATTATACCATCCTAAAAATAACCTTAATAAATTAGATCATGAAATATAATGAAAACTATTAGTCTAGACCAATTTGGTGATCTTCTCTCACAAACTCTACTGAGCCAGACAAGCTATTTTGGATTCAATGTTATAAAGTATTATAATAAATTTCAAGCTTCTTAAAAAAATGGATAGATTATTCAATCCCCAAAAAACATCATCATGCACTTCAATCCATCATTATTTCATGGAAACACATCAAAAATCATCTTCTCATTTCTACTTAATTTTCTTATTATCTTCACCATTAGGTTTGTTAGTGACAGGCCAATTTGGATCACTAACTTTTCACACTTGAGATCTGGAACCTATAAATAAACCTTCATGTAAAATAACTACAAGTCACACACTTTTATCTTCATCCACTCAGTAACTTTAACTTGGTTAAGTCTGCCTACTATAATAAGTCTTTGAAAGATAAGCACTTTCTTTTAGGGTTTGCTCAGTCATCTAAGAAAACAATCACACTTGGAGATGCTTGAGAGAGTTGAATATAACCTCAAATCACTTAAATATCCATATTAAATCATTATTATCTCTTTATAACAATATATTCAACATTGGTGTTAGGGTTCTTTGAGGGTTTATACCATCTTTCAATCTTAACAATCATTCATAAAACTTAACTCCCATTCCAAAAACCAATGATTTGAACCTTTAGATATAACCCTTCCTCATCCACCATGAATATAATATATTCTTATGAAGATGTTACACATGCTAATGAACATTAGAAAAACCTTCATGAGTAGACAACTCTTCATTATATGTACTTGAGAGACCTTGAAACATGTTTCAAGCCTATTCTTGTAGATCGTGACTTGAAAATTAATGCACACACTTATAACTTAACTCACCTCTTTCAATGATCACCTACTCACCCATGTCATTTAAATTGATCATGATACCTCATTTAGCCACCATCACTCTTTTTGCTTTTTATGCCTTGACCTACAAGTCATAATAGGTCTTGAAGCTAACCTTATAGCCACCCTATAGACTTCACCTTGAAACTCTCCTATGTTAAAATGCCTCTTGTGTGTGCATAAGAAACCTCATACACTCACCTTTCTTTGGAGTTTCAATAGAGCATCTTCAAAACTCCTTATATATCTTTAGATCTCAACTAAGGATCTTCGTAACATCTTTAGAGCTACATACATAGATCTATAAAGATGACCTTCTAATAATTTTTAAGGCCCTCAACACCTCAAGCACAAAATCAAACAACCTCTCTCATTATCAAACACTATAAATCATTATTTGGAGCATTCACATCTTTGTAGCTCATTCAAATTATCTTTAGAATAGCTTACATAGATCTTCAGATCATAAATTTTCTTTTTGGATCTCACTCATTTCATCATGCTACCTACATATATCATCTCATAAGGTTTAAACAAATATTTTTTAGTTATTTGACACTTGACATATTGACCTGCACTCATTTATATTGATCTCAATGATATAAATAACACTCATCAACCAATATTCTCACATCATTACTCTCATAAAATAATAATACTCACTATGCTAGCAAAATAACTTATCATATGCAAACCTCAAAGATTACTTGATTATTCACCTTCACAAGAAATTTTGAAATCATACTTTGAAATTAATGACATTATATTGACATCAATGACAACACTTATTCTAATAACACAAAAATCAATGAAAATGCTCAACAATATCCCATTTTATCAATGATAATGTTTAACAATCTCCTCCTTTATCATTGATGACAAACACACTAAGAAAACTATGTCAACCACTCTTCATGGAAATCATCTTTTAGACATGGTTATTACCTTTTATTATCCTTTTTTATCTTTCTCTTTATAATATTTCTTATTTTTCTTCCCCTTTAAAATTAATGACAAATGTCTTTCAAAACTATCATCTCTTTCAAAATAAACTTAGATTACAAGATTGCTTCAACATAGATCAAACTTAGTTAACAACCTAAAAAGCTCCCCCTCAAACCAAGCATCTACCATGATTATTTTTAATAGTAGACATCAAAGACCCCATATAACTAATAAAATCATACTTTATCCCTTTAAGTTGATATTATTGAGGGGGCATCCTACTTCTACATTCAAGACATACATCAATGTATCTACCCATTGGGGGCATCTTCTACATGACTACACCATCTAGGTAATATCATTACTACACCACACACTCTAGTTATCATGTTGATGTAAATTAATTACTATCTTACACATATTACTCTATCGACATTCACTAGTATATAGCACTTGTATATTTCTTAGCATATACCTAGTTTTATACTCCATGTCTTTCATACTTTCACTTATTGCTTTGATTAGTTAGATGCGATTGTATTTCTAGTATATTACATCCTCTCCTTCCTTGATTTGTATTTCTAGATGTGATTACATTTATCAATTCCTATTTTGTATCCTATATGTGCCTTAGGAAATTTGCCAATTGTCCTTGGATTTTATTCTTGTGTGTACCTTAGGGCATTTGCTAATGTGCTTTGCCTATACTCTTATTTGGGATTATGGCTTTCATGACAACCTTATTTATTTCTAATTGTCTATGTATATGGAATTTTAACATGCATTGTATGCCTACTTTCAATTTTGAGTGACATGTTCCCATGTCCCTTGTTTTCTTAGCCCCTTGGCCACTCTTGTATGCTTCTTGATTCTTGCCTTATGTGTTTGTTGTTTGATTTATTTTCAAATGTCTACAATGCCATGCATGATACACATCATGAATTATCTACTTCTTAGATGACATGATGGACATAATTATCCATCCCTACTTAATAATTAATAACTAACAACTAACAACTAACATTTTTAGTTTCAATTAAATACATTTCACATGGTATTACATTGTTATATCTATCTAGGCATACCCTTGTTGATTTAATAATATCCTAAATAAACCATGTCATATCTTGATATATATTTTATATTATCATTGTTATATCATGTATTTCACATCATAACACACTTGTAGGGATCTTTCTTTTGAGGGAAGTCATTGTAGGGTATTTATTCCTACCCTTAGAAGATGGGGCAACAAACAAGGGTTTTGTCATAGATATCAAAGCTCCTACTGGTTAAAAAAATATTTTTTAGAACACTTAGAATAGTAATCATAGGTCAAAACATGATCCAAAACTCAAAATATTTTTTTTAAATATAATTCAAGAAACATGAATAACACCATAAAAATAATGCTTTCTCTGAGAAGAGATGTTTTATTCATCAAATTTGTAGACCCAAACATATGCCTATCTCTGAGAAGAGATGTCTAATTTCCATTTCAGGTTACATCTTAATTTTTACATTTTATTAAGGTAGGAATAGGATGTGGAAGGTCACCAATATCTAGGGAGACTAGGTGGTTTCACTTCCATGATTTACAACAATACAAAATTTGAGGAATTATTATTTTTAAAAACTTACTATTTTTAGACTACACTACTAAAATTGAAATTTAGGGAAATTTCATTTGATTTTTGGTGTTAAAACAAAATTATAAAATATAATTTACATATCATGACTTTCCTCTCATTATTAGCTTTCCAATGGTTCAAACAGGGAGTCAAATAAAGCTATAGTGCCAAAGTTATGGCTCCTGAAAGTTCTACCACTAATTGGGGTAGAACCATCACCTGAATTGTCACCTGAAATGTTGCTCAGATCAAAATAGGTAGAATAGACCAAAAAAATAGTGATTATTCTATAATATTCTTCAATTTTATTAAAGGACAACAACACTAGATATGGATAATAGTGCTAGACACTAGGGTGTCTTATTTTTAGCACTCATATCCAAACAATAAAAAACCTAGATTATACAAAAACAAGTAGAAAGGTAGGTTCAACTACATTTTTATCACATATATACTAGTTTATAATCAATAGTTTTAGTACAATTTTTCTCAAATAATCTAGATATAGGGGGTGTAATGCATGGTATGATGACTCTCACTTCTATTTTTAGATTAGGCAGTTGATACAACTTTGAGATTAGAATCCATGTTACAAACACCATTTATTAGGGTAATGTGTGTGACACATTTGAATTATTTTCTATTGAATTTCAATATATTACCTAGATATTCTCTATAGTTATGTACCTTATTCCATCTATAGGTGGTTTAAATCATTTTAGAGTAGCTTTCATATAAGCCTAACTTCCACATTTTTTAGTGGCTTCAACATAAGCCTATGGCCCAGTTTTAGAGTGGCTTTCATATAAGCCTAATCTCCACTTTTTTTCTAAGTTAGCCAAGATTAGCCTAGTTTCTAGTACATATTCAGATATCTACACCACATTGTCAAATTATAGAGCATTCATGGGCTTCAATAGCCATCTCATATGCCACACATTCTATTAGTATCAATTTATAGATCCACTTCATGGGGAAATGATGGATCCAAAGGACTAGCTATCCTTTTTATTCTTGAGCCACCTACTTAGAGGGATTGGACACATAGTCCAAACATTTATTAGTACATGCATGATTATATAGCTTCACTTAGTGGGAAATGATGGAGCTAAAGGGATGGCCTTTGCATTCTTTAGTGACTCTCGAGGACTTGAGCACTCAAATATATTCACAATATTATTCTTAGTACAACACATACCCAACATTATCCAACATTACTTAGCATCACAATAGGTTTTGTATGGGTTCATGTACCTAGTGAGATGTATTCATTCCTTTGTATTCCTCTATCTCTTACCCAACTTTGTACATTCTTATTTTAGATATATTATATCTAGTAAGAACTGATATACTCTTTGTTTTTATCTTATATATCTACACTTCATGACATTCTCTCTCTATGCACACCCAATATCACATGAATTCATGGGCTTCACCATTGTAGTTAAGTTTAGGTAAACTTTTTATTTTTCCTTTATCCTAGTATTTCACTTTGATACATGACCAGAATAAGGGGGGGGGGGGGGGGGAATGTAGTCATATAAAATGTGAAAATTAGTAGCTTAAGTGTGGCTTATGACACCCAATTCATAGGTCCATCTCGCATGCTCTCATGACCCTTCTAAGCATCTTTTCATTGATTAATAGTCATCTACATGCTTTTGAGACCTTATTATAGCTTATCTAAGACCCTTTTTCCATGGTTATTCCATCCCCCCAAGTCTTATACCCTCAGGACAATAGAACCCAAGTTGGACTATAGCATTGGACCCTAGGGTGTCCCCTTTCTAGTGCTCTTGTCCAATCACATTTTGGGCCTAGGTGACTATTTTTACCTAATTCCTCTTCTTCATTGTTTCATCCTAGCATTATTGCATTTAACCCATACCAATATATCTCTATAAAAGCCCTCTCAATATTCATTTAGAAGGGTTGGAAATTATTTTAAAAATCAAGTAAGAATACAAACAAGACCACTAAGTCAATTCTCCCTATTCTCTATATATATCTAGCCAATATATCCATAAGCTCATTTAAACCCTCACACCGGTCCCTAGCCACCTCAAGCACACCTAGTTTAGCATTTTTGCATCTTCATTACAATATTGCACAAAGCACATTAAATGAGAGAACTACATATGGCTTAATCCCTTTTTGGAGTATTAGTATGTAGGCAACATTCCCACACAAGGGGTGTGGATACACATTCAATGCATCTTACACACACTAACCCCCCTCCTTCTCCAATTTTTCATTCAAGTTTAAGCATAAAGAAGATCTAGGATTTAAGATAAAATCAGCTCTACAAGGAGCTTCATAGACATTCAAGAATTGAAATTTCACAAGCAGACTAATACATGGAAACCAAACAAAACCCAAAAAACTCAGATCTCTATGACTAGTTTGGACAATAGTGGTAGGACCTAGACTATAGTATTAGACCTTGAAGTGTCTTATTTTTGGTGCTCCTATCCTTTCACTAAATGAAAGCTAGATCTTGATTTGTGACAGTGTCCTAATCCGGCATAGCTAGTATCAACTTTTGTCTCAATCATCTTAGTCTAGTTTAAGCTAAGTTATATTTCTCTTCATTTATTACTATTGTTAGAACGGTTCAAATTACAATTAAATTATATAAATTAGTGGCTTAATTATTGAAATATTATTTACTAATTTATCTCAGACCTTTAACTAAATTAGGAATAAGACACCAATATTTATAAAATAGTTAAATCACCAAGTCATCAAGGAAGTCTTCAATGTCACTTTCTTATTTAAAATATGGAATAATATCCTTTTGAATCATAAATTTCTCTTTTTCATCTTGAATAATATTATACTCATCATAGGTTGCCTTATCATCCACTTGAACTTCTTTGTGATGGTTGATCAAACTTGTTGTCTTGGTGAGAGTTTAAAACTCTCCATACTCATTAAACATGCCTAAATATGATTTACACATGCCTTCAAAATTTTATTTTAATCTATCATGAGGTTAAATAAGGTCCTCAACCATGATATTCTCTTCAATATTCTTTTTTGGCATATTTAGATCATGTTCATTGGCCATGGTCACATCATCAATATTCTTCTCATGGGTTATATTAGAGCTAGAGAAGAATTTTTCTAAGTATTCCTAAAAGGCATATTATTCTTTATCTACTAAAAAGATATCAAACTCAAATATAAAATTACATTTTTATTGAAGTATATTAGGCTAATCAGATGTTTTAGAAGCATATTAGGCTCATGACAAGGCTATAAACTCTCTTCTTCAAGGCTAAACTAATCTTCCTCCTCCTTCATGAAGAATGTAAGTTCATCTTCCCATTGGAGATCTAACACCTCATGATTTTATTGATTTATCAAAATTGAATTATCCTCTTCTTCCTCCACCTCAAAAAAATATAAATCAAGCTAATTTACTTGGTCATTTTTGACCTCTAGAGGGTTGTCCAACTATTGGTTGAAAGGTAGAGGTTTTAGACTCATCCTTGAAAGCTAATTTGTGTTCTTCTCCAAAAAGGGAAGTGCCAATGATTAAATCTTATTTATGATCACTAGGATCACTCTCCATAACACATTCTTGAGGTTTACCTAATATTGTAACATCTTGTGTCTCTAGGATAGATACATCATAATGTTTTATTGATAAGTTCTTTTTTTGAATTAGATGATGATCTTCTTCCCTCAACGTAATTGATTCTCATTCACAAAATGAGAGGGTGGGAGGGAAAGAAACATAATTATCTTTCTTGAATCCTTCTAAAGTATCTTTCCAACTTGGTACTTTAGGAGGATTAGGCTAATTTGATACTTCTTGAATAGTTACATCATGAATAGTAGATGAAGGACTTGATAGGTTTGTAGGATATTTTTGAATGATCTCCAACACTCTTCCCCTCTATTGCTCTTGAACTTGTATATGAACAATGTACTTCAAACTTAGAATACATTTTTGTGTATATTTTACAACTTCTCTCTATTGATTTTGAATTTGTATAGGATAATATTCACTCTCTAGGATAGGCATGATAAAATTAGGATTCATGTCCAAGAAGGTCTCCAAGGTGGTCTAGTCTTGGGTTATTAAGGAAGGTTTGGTGAACTATAATGGACATAGGTTTATCTTGAGGAATACAAGCCTTCTAACTTGGGACTCTAGAGCTACTAGGCTTATTATGAAAATCATTGATTTTATTTTGATCTTGTATTATAACTTGGAGGATATTTGTAACAAAAGTAGATTTAATTAGGGGAAGATGATGAATATAAGACTAACTAGGTTGGGATTTAATATGCTCCCATCTCATTAGTTTATCTTCCACTCAGTTCATTATATTTTTAATCTCTAATTTCTCATTGATTAGATGATTTTCATTCTCAAAACCTACCCATATTATCCAAAAACCTTACAAGAGATCTTGCACCTCCTGAATAGGATAAGTATGAGAAATTACACCATGTTATACCTCTTTGTTAATCTTTATCATCCAATTTACAAGGTCTAGTAAAAATTTATTGAAGGTGAATAAGAGTGAATAAATAGAAACATAGGTTTGAAAAGGTTATTTATAGAGATAGGTGGGTTTTTGGTGAACTTGATAAGCAACTATTTTATGGCTAATTGAGGAGAAACCATGAATACCATCAATGACCAAAATAATATGAAGGTACATAAGAAACATTTTAATCACATAAATGATTATACATACCAAATTTTATGATTTTTAGGTACTTAGACTACTTATATTGGCTAAGATTCATTTAGAATCATCATTTGTATTGAGTTTTTACCTCTAAAGGGTGATATGTTAAAGGATAACACCAAAATTCCTTTAATTAATGTCAATATAGTCCCACCAAGCATGCCAAAACTATTATATATCAAATTACACCCTATGAGAAGGTGATTCAATCTTTCTCAACTTGAGATATGCAATGGGATTGACCTTAGGTTGTGGATGACGTTTTGATGGGTCAAACCTTTAAGTTAAAAGGCTAGCTCCCCTTGATGTATCATCTAAGCTCTACTATGTTATTAGTTTTCAAATAAAATAGAGAAGGATGACATGAAAACAAAGGAGGTGATACACCAAATATTTGATATCTTCCAACCAAATGCATGTGCACTTATAAATAAATAAAATTAACCTTACATACACTACCCCTAATTTGAATCTCACATAAGTGTTTTAATGTGAAGGTTGTGATGGTTACTTAGGATAGGAGGACTAACCAAGATGTATTGAATGAAAATAAATTAAATATAATATATCTCAACCCTTCCACCACACTTATACACTTCACATGGCCTAGAATATAATCTTTCAAGCTACATATAGTTGTTAGAAAGGGTAACATGCCAAAGAAGACCAATCAATTCACTTGATAAGATCAACTATTCATTCACACACACTAAGTAAATTCATATGGAGATGTAAAAATAATTGTATTTCATTAATAAAATTCATAAAAATTAGCATGGAATTTCCATACCCAGGTGGAGGATCTCAACCTAGCCAATTAAGGCTCAATATATAACAAAAGTGAGAGAGAAGGAGAGAAGGTCATAGGAAAGAGAGATCTAAAAAGTGTATCATGAGTTAAAAATAAGAGAGGAGTTATGAAATTGCCTCAAAATGTCTAAAATTATATGTGTATATCCTCTAAAGATTCTTCTTTGCTCCAAGTGACATAGGAATTAGATTGCTTTCTTGACACCTTGACTAGCTCTCTAAAACTACCCTTTGTTTTGTCTTGTTGAATTAAAAGTGGCATTATTAATGGTAATATAATTTTATATCACACATTTTATCTTTTATTGACACCTCTTAACTGATATATTCATGTTATCTTTGACACATCACTTCATTTTCTTGCTAAGTGTCTAGAAGACTCTTCATCTCCTTAGGCTAATCTTGCATACAAGTGTTAAAACTTGGATTCATATAATTTATCTCATCCTATCTTCATTTATGGCCTATTAAAATCATATTGGACCTAATATAATTCATTTTTAAATTTGAAATCAACCCCAAGAGTTTGTTCTACACTAAAATCTCTAAATTGGCTTCATTCTTTGTAGCCCTAAAATCATGAAAACCAATTTGTGTAGATAAAATTATAAATGGTAATAAAAATATGAATGAATATTATATGGCCTATTATATTATTTTATCTCCATGCCAAATTTCATGTCCTAAGAGTGAGTGTAAGTGTATTTTTATGCTTCTCTCTCCTAACCAGGTCTCAATTAGGCTTCCCTACCTAGAGATTAAAATTTGACTCTACAAGATTCTCAGACATGTGAAACACAAAATAAATTTTTTATTTAGTTATATTACCTCATAAATATCATAAATGTCATTTTTTAAGTTCTAACACTTTGTATGGACCTCCCAAATAACTAAAAACAACCTTATTTAGCCCATTTTGTATAGTTTTATACCCACGAGTACAAACCAGTGGCATGGGATGTTTCTCAAGAGATTTTTGAATAGTATTAAGGTAATTTTTAATTCTATACAATCCATATGGAGTCATAAAATTTATTTTCTCTCATTGGGTCATTTTGGCTCTCCTAGGCAACTTGAAAGTGCCTCAAATTCTTAATGGTGGTTTATACAACTCAAATAATTAATCCACCAATAATTCCACAATTTTAAATTAAACTATGGTATCTTAATATCCATAGGATATAAAGGTCCCATGAAACATATCCACACTATACTGAGTAAAGGGAGATAGATTCTTGGGCTCTTAGTAGGCATTGTATGATGTCTACAAAGTATTGAGGCCTATAGGTGCATATTCTAAGTTTGGTTATACCTTTGAATAATTTAGGAAGGTTAATTACAACCTCATTTAATTATCCCTATTTATATCCAAAAATTTATAACTCCATTATGTCTCCTTCACTCTCTTTATTTAGGCCTAGGGTTCTTAAGCCATCTTGCACCAAATACCCTAGTTGATTGTTTTTACCTCTATTCTTCACTTTTAGAGGTCTATAACTTCATGTAATATTTGTTTATACCCTTAAAAATCTCCTTATTGTTACCAAATATCTTAAATTCACTTCATATTACCACCTCTCAATTGAATACCCATATAGGTTTGTGCATGTTTGGTTTTAAGCTTTTCTATCCTAAACAGGGGTTTTCATGTTTTGTTTCACCTATTGGGTTTAAGATCTAAATGAGATAATATTGATTAAATGAAACATATTCAATTATTTACCTTTTCCTCTCTCATAATTATGACCTCCTTAGTATATACATGTAACTCTTTCCTAACAAATCAGGCAGGCTTGTAATTATATGACTCGTTGAGTAGGCAGGGTTTTAGGATGGCTCCTATGTACAATACTTCTCCATTATTTCCTCTGATCCTTCTAGGTATCTTTAACCTCATGACCTGATCAAATTGAGATAGACCTAAAATATTATTATTCAAATTATACTCTTTTTGAGGGATAAAACTAACATGTTCATCTTGCAAACTATAAATGTTTGTTATAGAGGTCTGAATGCATTTTTTGAGTTTTGAGACTTCAATGGAAACAACTGAGTGAATTCAATTCTTTGTCCTAGTCTGAGTATTTAAAACTCTTATTTGATACTTTTCAAGAATTTTTTCATGTTTTTGTCATTTATATCAAAGGTTTTCATCATGTAAAGTCATAATGGTCATTAATGTCAAAGGTCTGTTTGGTCAAGTGCTTGAGCATGTTAGTGGCATAAAGAGAGTGTTGATCAGTGAATGAGAATTATGGATATGATTAGCCTATTTAGATTGTGTTATTATTTTTTAGAATGATATTTTCAAAGGTAATTATTAATCCATTTTTATTTTGTCATTAACATTGCATCTTGTGAGGTTTGATGTCAAAAGTGTTCAATTGCATAGAAGAGAGATGTCAAGTCATATGAAGCTTAGTCATGTGGTTTTAGGTCTATATGAGGCTATGGAAAATTATTCTAAGAATAAATATATTTTTTAAATTATATGAGTATGTTATGATGTCTTATTTATTCTTGTTTTATGTTTTTTTGATGTCATGACATGGAAGGAATAGGTCAAGGTGTCAAGTGCATTGGAAGCTTGAGCCTAGTCATGGCATGGTGAAGGTATAATCTAGTGGCATGATGATGTGAGTGAAATTAGTATTTTGATAGTTTTTTAAGGTTGTGTGATCATGATAATAAGGTGTGTATGCAATCATAAGTGTTTTAAAGTGAGTCATTGAACATAGGTTATTTAGTCTTGATTTGCACCTAGACCATTCTTTGGCCCTGCCTAGCCTAATGAGGCATGAGGATTATATTTTAAGGTGAATATGTGAATGAGAGAATGGATAAATTATTCAAATTGATTTATTAGTAATCATTAATTATAAGGTTATGTTTTGTAGGAAAAGGCATGAGAATAAGTTTTGAGGTCTATTGAGTGCACAGAATGAAGGTATGCAAACTTGAGAAGGACTTTTAGGTATTTGTTGGAACATGTAACCTTTACATGAGAACCTAAGTTATTAATGAGAGATGAGGAAGGATCATATATAATATATACATGCATTTGTTTTGGATTTAAGTGGCAGTCCTTTATGAACAATCATTAACACCAAAACCTATGTTAAACCTCCCTAAACCCCTAATAAGGACCCAATGTGAAAGATCTTGCTCAAATCAGCCTAGAATGGATTTAAATGATTATGAAACCTATTTTATAATATATTTGACTCTTTCAAGAACCTCCAAGTGGTATTGAGCTTTTATGTGAGTGAGAAGACTCTACAAGAATGAGATTATTTATGACTAATTTTTTATAACAGTCAAAAATTGAGTTGGGAAAAGTAGTTCATTTGATGGAAAAAGAAGTTATAAACCCATATTTCATGACCTGATAATTTTTATATATTTTATATGATTTAGGTTTTCAAAATTAGTGATCCAATTAGGCCAGTTGTTGACAGGCCTAATGAAGCAAATAGTACAAAGCCCAGGTAGAGATGACAATATGAGTTTGAGTGTGTTTTCATGGTAAAATGATGAAACCAAGTGCATGGAGATGTTTTAAATTACTTTCATGAAATTTTAATTCTTTTAATAATATTTATAGGTCATGAAAAGAGATGAAAATGTTGAAACCAAAATGGCTTGTTTGGTTTAGTTTGGTTTATGAGATATAAGGTCATGAGATTGGTTTGAAAGATGAATATTTTGATAATAAAACATATGAGTTTTGTGTTTGAAGATGTTATAAATATGTTATATAATATTTTTAATTAATTAGGAGTATCTTAAATTTTTCATATAGGTATTGAAGGTCAAATGTTTGATGATTGTGTTTTGAGTATTCTAGCAGTTTTGAGTGAGTGTTTTGATGATTTGATCTTAAAGCTTTAAGTTATAAGTAAAAATGTCTAATTAATTTCTTAATGACCCTGATGTAATGTATATTATTTTTATATATTTTCAAAATCATAATTTAGTGTCTTAAGTGTTTTTGGATTTATTATTGAAAGGTAGATTTTTTAGTTTACATAGGCCTAATATGTCTGAGTACTATTGAGGGTTTTCATGAAAGGGTTGGACCTAAAAGGTGTTATGGAGCTCAAAGGATGTTGGATAAGGTATATTTGTATGTTTTTTTAAATTTTTATTCCATGTATTGAGGTATAATTTTTTCTAATGGATTAAATGGTAATGTGTTGATAAGAAGGCCTAATGCAATTAGGTCTCCATGAGACCAAAATAGGAAATAAGGCTTATGAGGTGTTGTGGATGACTAATTATGATTGATTCATGTTTTTAACATGTTTTAAGACTTATTTTTTAATAAACCAAAGGTTTATAGTGTGATTTTATGACCAATAGGTGTGTATTAAGAGTCTTGTATATAAGTAAGGCATTTTAGGCCTAATTGTGTATGCAAACAATGAGTGAAAAAGATGATGCATGGGTAAGCAAAAGAAAGCCTTAAAATGAGATGAAAAACTTTATAGGAGAGTATATAAGTATACATGAAAATATTTTAGGTTGTCTAATATTAAAATTAAATATACATGACCTAATAAGATTTGATGAGGATTAGATAAATGATATGAATAGAGAGTATGCATATAAGTGAGTAAAATAAAAGATGTATGAGTATAAGAATGTTGTATAACATGTTTTAAACAATCAAGAGAGATAAAATAATCATTTCATGAATATAATATAGGTGTATTATAGTTTAATATCAAGGTCATATGACCTACCTAGTACTTAAGAGGGCTAGTTGAGTGAGGAAGCCTAGAGGTAGTTTTGAGAGAGATCAAATGGAGTAGAGATAAAGGAGTGATAATTATATGTTTATTGTCTATTGAGAGACTATAAAATTTTAATAATATATGTGTTCATAATTTATGATAGTGGTTAAATTTCAGATAGAGTAGATTCTAAGTTGGTGCTTGGTCAAAGAGGGAGCTGAAGCTTCCTTACAGGTTGGTGCTTTAAGAATTGGTCTTGGCAGCTAAGTTGGTAATTTATCAAGATGTATTTGGATATGATTTGTATATTTTTACTTTTAATAGTGTATTTTGACTAAGTTAGTGTTTAGTCATAGGGGGTTGTATCCTCTTAACAAGTGGGTGCTTGCTAAAGTCAATTGGATGCTTGATAAATTTAGGGTCGGTGCTTTATGTTAGGTTGGTGATAAAATAAATTTGAAAAATTATCTTATAATATAGTTTGACTAATATTTTTTTAGTGGGTTTATTCCTAATGAGGGTTTCCCACATGTGGGATGTGTTATCTTGTTTAATGCTCATGTGATTGGTTTTTAATGCATGATTATATCACTATGTTATTTTGAATTATTAAGGGTAATTAATTGAAAGTTTTTGAAGACTAATTAACCCACCTCTTTATCATTGTTCTTCTAAAAATTGGTAAAATATCTTTGTCATTTGAATAAGGTGTAACATCTTTAAGGAGTTACTTAAAGCACAAGTATGTCTAGTCAACAAGTACAAGGAGGTTTCTTAACCAATAAGGTTCCTCTCTTCAATGGGACTAATTATGCATTTTGGATCATAAAAATGAATACCTATTTAATTTCCTTAGGTTATAACATATGTAAATTTGTTTTTGATGGATTCACTCCACCTTTGACACCACCAATTAATGAAATATGAAAGAAGGTAAATGAGAATAACTTTAAGGCATTGAATGCCATCCTATGTGGTCTTTTAGAGGAAGAATTTGTAAAAGTAATGAATTGTGATATATCCAAAGGGATTTGGTAAAAAATGTATACCATATATGAAGGAGACACCAAATTCAAGTTGGTAAAGTTGTAGACCCATCAAAGGTATTTTGAAAGTCTAAGAACGAAGGAGGATGGAAACATTGCATCTTATCTGTTAAGAGTAGATGAAGTGGAAAATGTCATTATAGGTATAGGAGAGAATTTAGAATAATAAAATGTAGCTAAAATGTATTAATATCCCTAAAATATAAGTTTGATTCACAAGTGTCTGTCATGGAATAAATCAAATATCTTAACATATTATAGATGGATGAGATTCATGTCATCTTGACTACCTATGAAATGAGAATAAGTGATGGAAGACCTTCTAAGAAGGACGATACATTAAAAGTTGATAAAAAATTATAGGATAAGAAGGTCAAGTATGATTTGGACACAAACATTGATGATAACAAGATAGAAGCCATTTTAGGTAGAAAACTAAGGAAAGGATTAGGTAAGTATAAAGGCAAGTTTTCATTCAAATTATTTAACTATGGTAATATTGGTCAATTTTCCTCTAAATTTCCTAAAATGGATAAGAATGAGCATGATGAAGAACATTATGAGCATCATGGTGATGATAAGAAGATCTGTAAGCCTAATAAGAGAAAAAAAAAGTTTTAAGAAGTATGAGTCAATAAAGGGTCATTGAAGAACAAGAGAAGTATCTATACCAAAGAAGATAGTAGCCCATCTGATGTAAGTGACACAAGTACATATGATAGTGATTATGATAGTAATGATCATGACAATAATTAAACCTTATTCGTGGCTATATAAATAGATAATTAGGGATTTTTAAAAGGGAAAAGTCTTATGGATTATGAATAATCAAAAGAAAAAGAGGCTAAAGTGAACCTTGAGGTAGAGTTGGTGAGTGCTCTAGAAGAGTTAAAGTTTAAAAGAAGGAAGAATTAGAAAATGATATCATTGGTTAAGAGTTATGAGGATCAAATAAATATATTTGAAGAGAGACTAAGTAAAAACATCAATGAAGATGAGGATATATATAAAATAGTTGAAAACTTAGATTGAGATTGTTTCTACAAGTCTCAAGACCAAAGAGGATAAATGCACCAAGTTTGGAATATAAATGGAGTCCTTGAGGAAAAATTAGATTAGGCAATAGTAGATGCATCAAAAATTTAAAAAGAGTACTTAAGTTTTTGGTGATATTTTTAGTATTAAAAGGTCTCCACATGATAAGACATGTCTTTGGTTCAAATAAGACAAAAAAGAGAATAAAGAAAGTCATACCTCAAAGACTTATGCAAAAAGTGGCAAATCTGAGAATCAAAGTGATCATCAACAAGTCAAGATTACCAACATGAAAGTCAACATGAAGAGACCAATCAGACAACCCAATGCAATGAGGTATTCCAATTATTTCAATGGTTATTATTTTTCTTATCATATCTTTGGTCATAAAGTAAGTGATTGTAGAATGGTCTCAAGGGATGAGTTATCATGGGACCATGGGAGAAGGAGTGATTAGTTAAAATTTAAGTACAATAATGTTGTTTGCTATAATTTTCATAATATGTGACACATTACAATATTCTATCCTAATAGAGTTAGAATGACCTCAATACTTAACAAGGTATATGGAGCTCCTAGAGTGCATAAGAAGGGTCAAACATTGGTATGGAAACCAAAAAAGGTTAAGAATGATCATATTGAGCCCAAGAGTCAAGATGGATTATTCACTAAGGTCAATCAAGGATAAAAAGTGAAGGAATGTTAATAACATTCATTATCTACATATATTGATAAGGCAATCAAAGAGAAGAAGAAGGCTAACAAGGTAGATGAATCAAATGCTTTAGTCAATCCTAAGTTGATTCTAAGGAGGGACTATTAGTCTCATAATTTCAAGATGGATAATAAGAGTAGTTTGGAGATCTAGAAATATCCTAAGTTCATGGTGTTTTGAGAACCCTATGGAAAGGGGTGACTCCATTAGGATTCATGGAAACACTCTTATATCAATAGTAGCATGAGGTTATGGTCAAAGAAAGAATCATCTGGAGAGGATTCCAAGTTGTCTATGTTACAAGGTTTGAATTTTTTTCTTTGTAGGTTGTATGTATATGACAAGATGAAAGGAGTTATGATTAGTATGAGCATTATTTGTAGAGATTAGTTCATGAAGAGTCATGGTATGGAATGGAAGTTTGAGCATAGAATTGTGTCTAGAGACATATGAAATATGGATTGGTTTGCAAGACCAATATGGTCATAGAGACAAGCTAGATTTTATTGAAAGAGCTAGAATCATGGTGAAATATTTTTTATTTTTTTGGTATATGAGAGGTAAGCAAAAATTTGTTATGTGTTTCTAACAATTGATAGCTTGATTTGTGTTGAGAATTGGTATTGGCATTAATATGATTAAAGGAAGTTTAGGATGGTTTGAGAGTCTTGATGACTCAATTGATGAGTATAAGCTATGAAGACAAAGGGGGAGTCCCTAATTCTTTAGTTGGTATGAAAAGTGGGGTAGATTAGTGAGTGATAAAGAGTTTGATCTATATCATTCATATCAAGGATAAGGTGAGTGTTCATATGTATATGAATTAATTTAAGGAAGGTATACATGGATTTAGGGGGAGAATGTTTATGAGATTATTAATAATATTATCATGATTCTACTTGTTGAGTTATTATTGAAAAAGGTGTTATTTTAGATGTTGTAGGAGTCTCTATGTCTTTAATGTCAAAGAGGGAATTAGTTCAAAAAAAGGTTAGTTTGAGAAAAGAGCTAAGTTTTGGGTAAAAGATAACAATTGGGAGAATTAGCCTCTTTAGATATGTTTTTGAAAGTATTTTCCATATTGTGACTCAAGATAGTTATGTAGAAGTCATAAGAAACATGGTTTCTTGAGATAAAGTTCAAGTGTTGCATAAGTTGTCTACAACAATTGATATGAGCCTATGGTGATTTTTTGTTAGCATTTAATTGTGTTTATTAAATTTTAGGTCCAAGGATCAAATGGTAGTTTATGGAATACCCTTTGTCATTAATGTCAAAATGAGTAGAATGAGCAAATGGCAAAGTACCATTTTGAAGTGATTTTAGATTTATTATGTTTTCCATCGATGGGTTTGCCATCAATTGCAAAGGGGGATTTTATTATCATGTTGTTATCATTAATTTAAAAAGTTTGCATCATGTAAATACATAATGGTAATTAATGTCAAAGGTCTATTTGGTCAAGTGCTTGAGCATAGTAGTGGCATAAAGAGAGTGTTGATTAGTGAGTGAGTATTATGGATATGAGTAGCCTATTGAGAGTGTGTTATTAGTTGGAAGAATGATGTCATTAAATTTAATTAGTGATGAAGAATGTTGTCATTAATGTTGCATCTTATGAGGTTTGGTGTCAAAAGTGTTAAGGTTCATGGAAGAGAGATGTCAAGTCATATGAAGCTTGGTCATGTGGGTTTAGGTCTATTTAAGGTTGTGAAAGATTGTTTTCATCAGAAAGAGAATGGTACAGTGAGATGATAATGTTGTGATGTCTTATGTCTGATTTTTTTATGTTTTGTTAAGGTTATGACATGGAAGTAATAGGTTAAGGTGTCAAGTACATTGGAAACTTGAGCCTAGTCATGGCATGGTGAAGGTATAAGTAGGTGGCATGATGAGGTTAGTGAACTTAGGAATGTGAGAGGTTTTTAAGGTTATGTGAGAATGATAATAATTTTTTGATACACTCAAAAGTGTTTCAAAGTGAGTCTTTGAAGGTAGATTCTTTAGTCTTGGTCTGCACTTAGACCATTATTTATCCCTACCTAGCCTAATGAGACATGAGGATCATATTTCAAGGTGAACATGTGAAATATAGCATGGATAAATTTAATTCAAGTTTTTATAGGATTAATAATGAATTATTAGGTTATGGATTGTAATAAAATGCATGGAAAGTGGTTTTGAGGTCTCTCGAGTGCATATAATGAAGGAATGCAAACTTGAGAAAGACTTTGAGGCATTCATTGGCATGTGTAACCTTTATATTAGAAACTAATATATTAATGAGATATTGGGAATGGTCCTAGATAATATCTATAGGCATTGGTTTTGTATTTATGGGCAAGTCATTTATGAACAATCGTTAACACCAAAACCTATCTCAAACCTCCTTAAAACACTAATAAGTACCCAATGTGAAAGATGTTGATAAAATAAGATTAGAATGGATTTAAATGATTATAAAACCTATTTTATATTTTATTATAATCTCTTAGGCACATCCATGTAGTATTGAGTTGTCAGGTGAGTGAGAAGACCCTATAAGAAAGGGCTTGTTTGTGAATAATTTACTGTAGTAATCAAAATTTGACTTGGTCAAAGTAGCTAATTTGGTGAAGGATGAAGTTAGAGACCAATATTTCATATCCATTATGGTTTTTATATATTATATAGGCTTTATGTGTTCAAATTTGGTGATCCAGGTAGGCTAGTCATTGATAGGCCAAATAAAGCAAATAAATCAAAACCTAGGAAGAGATGAGAAGATGAATTTGAGTGTGTTTTCATGGTAAAATGATGTAACCAAGTGCATGGAGATGTTTTTAAGGAATTTTATTTAATTTTAATTACTTTAATTATCTTTATATCTTAATAAAAGAGATTAAAATGTTTAATCCAAAATGGCTTGTTTGGTTAAGTTTGGTCTGTGAGATATAAGGTCATGAGATTGGTCTGAAAGACCAAGACCATATGTTTTTTATGTTTTAATATTTTATAAATATTTCATATAATATTTTTAATGTATTAATAGTCTTTTAAATTTTTCATACATTTATTGGAAGTCAAATGTTTCATGACTATGTTTTGAGTACTCTGGTAGTTTTGATTGAGTGTTATTGAGTTTATCTTGAATCCTTATGTTATAAGTGAAAGTGTCTAATGAATTTATTAATGATAATAAGGTAATTTATATTTTATCTACATATTTATTTTTATCATGATTGAGTGGTTTAGTTTTGTTTGAACTTTATATTAAAAGGTGGAATTTTTGGTGTACACAAGCCTAATAAAACTAAGTACTATTAAGGGGTTTCATGAAAGGGTTGGACCTAAAATGTGTTATGGAGATCATATGATGTTATATAAGGTATATTTTTATGTTGTTTTAATTTATTTTTTCATGTATGGAGGTTTATTTTTTTCTAAGGGATCAAATGGTAACGTGTTGATAAGAAGGCCTAATGCAATTAGGTCTCCACGAGACCTAAAAGAAGAATAAGGCTTATGAGGTTTTGTGGCTAACTAATTATGATTTATTCATGTTTATAATAAGACCTATTTTTTAATAAAACACATGTGGTGAGTGTGTGTCACCAACCAAAAGGTGTGTGAGTAAGAGTCTTGTATATAAGTAAGGCATTTTAAGCCTATTGTGTATGCAAGTAATGAGCAAAAATGATAATGCATGGTTGAGAATAAAAAGGAATTTAAATGAGTTGAAAAACTTAAAAGGATAGTATATAAGTATACATGAGAAGCTTTTAGTTTGTCTAAATATGAAAAATAGACATATATGACCTAATTAGATTTGATGAGGATTAAACAAATGGTGTAAATAGAGATATATAAGCAAGTAAAATAGAAGATGTATGAGTAGAAGAATGTTGTATTTTATGTTTTAAATACTTATGGGAGATAATATTATCATTTCATGAAGATACTATAGGTTTTATGTAGTTTAATATCAAGTTTATATGACCTATTCAGTCTTGAAGAGGGATAGTTGAGAGAAGAAGCCTAGAGGTAGTTTTGGGAGAGATCAAGAGGAGTAGAGATGAAGGGGTGATCATCATATGTTAATTGTATATTGAGAGGCTATCAGATTTTCATCAAATATGTGCTCTTGATGTATGATATTGGATAGATTTTAGATAGAGAAAATATATAACTTAGTGGAAAATTAGAATAAAGAAGTGTGATTGGTTGAGTTATTGCTTCATCAAAAAGGGAGTTGAATCTACCTTGTAATTTTGTACTTGAATAATTGGAATTGGATGAGTTTTTTTTATTATTATAGAGTTATTTTTATCTTCCTTTTATTTTGGTCCTTATATAAATGTCTTTTGACTAAGTTTGTGCTTAGTCATAGGACATTGTAGCCTCATAGTAAGTGGGTGCTTGGTAAATTTGGGGTTGGTGATCCATGTTGGGTTGGTGATCAATTAAGTATGATACATTATCTTATAGGATTTTTTTTTCATGATTTTTTAATTGGTTTTATTCCCCATAAGTGATTCCCACATATGTGATGTGTTATCTTATTTGATGCTCATGTGATTGGTTCTTAATGCATTGTTAGATCACTACATTACTTTGAATGATTAAGGGTAATTGATTGAAAGTTTTTTTAAGATTTATTCACCTCCCCCATCTTAGTCATTTTTATTCCAACAAAGATATCATGTTTTCATAGACATACAATATCTTTCTTACACCTCTATAATACTACATATAGGTGACTTATTAGCACCTAGACTTATGAACTCAGTCATACTAAACCTATTTATTCTTAAATACCTCAAGATATTTCAATTGAATAAGATGTATTCATGATTCTATGAATTATGTTAATATTTCATTAAATTCATGTTTCCACATCAACTCTCCCATATGACCATTGGCTCTATGTAACACTCTTCTCAAGTTTAGAGATCACTTGAGTCACCTAAGCAGACTTATAGGTAACTATTTTACCTATAGTTGTCTTAACTTCCCTCATATTATACTCTTAAATATATTGAATTGATATTTGACCTTTTATATCCCATATACCAAAATTTTCTCACAAAAAGTAACTTATTCATTGGTTTACACATAGGACTATGTGTGTAATTTTATGCTTAGTAAGTTCAAACTAACCTATCTACCTTTGATTTATAAATTCATTGATTTGAATATCACACAAGGATTATGATTCATATTAAAGTGGTATTTATGTTTTATCTTCACTCTTTATTCTCTGTGACTTCAAATGTCATTCACTTACTCCTAATTGTAGGTGATATCTAGAACCCTTTACATTGTGAGCTTTTGGAAAGGGTGTTTTGAGTAGGCTATCTTCACCATATTTTAGGATTCCAATGTCATATCCATGACTTTAACATGTCTCATAACCTATATGACTTACTTGAAATTTGGTATTGATCCCATTCCTCATAAAAATGAGGCCTACAGGTCTATAAACCCATAAGTCTACTCTTGGTTTAAGTCCTCTATGAGGTTTATATGTTTTAATATTCATCCTTGACTCCTTTATTTGGCCATATAAATTCAAAGATATTTATAGAAAGCTTTTTTATTTTATGAAACTTGAATCAAATATCTTAATCTCATGAGACTATAACTTTGTATCTTGAAACCTGAAACCATGAAAATTAACAAACTTGTGAAGGATTTGAATCCAATAAGAGATAAATATTCTCATGTGATATTTAAATAGATACTATTAGGTGTTGTGGAGGACATATAACGACCACTAATATACTTGAAATTGAAAACAAATTCCAAGACTTGAAGTGCAACCCCTGCAAACTTTTTTATGAAGGTCTTATGCTCAAAATCCAATGCCACACATGTGATTAAATTGGGCACCAACATATAAATTTTTTTAATACATATGAAAACCCTATTCAATCCTCCTCCTACCCTAATAATTTCATTTTTTCAAGAGAATTTGCCCAAAACAAAGCTAGTGGGGATTTGAGCCTCCAAAAATTAGTTTATCTCTTTAGTAATTATTGATAAAGCTAATAATATCAATCCCATTACCAATGAAACAAATTATAATCCCATAGGGGTCCCCTAATCTATAAAAAATCTTATATCCCAACTCCAACTATATATCCTGTACCATTCATCTAAAAACAACCTTTATAAGCTTATGAAGGGAGTGATGGAGGAGAGAGAGAGAGATAGAGTTTAGGGAAGCTTTGAGACTTTAAAACTGATAAAAGGCTATAATATGACCTTTATAATCCCAAGGGACACCTATTAAATGTTTTCTTTTGAAAATGAGTTCACAAATTTATACAAGTGAATGAAACTCCCCTTTAAAGCATTGAAACTAATATTCTAACCATTTTATGGCATGATAACATATGTGGTAGTTATGTAACTACTCTAGGGACCTTAAAAAGTGTTATTTTATATATCCTTCATTTTTATGGGCTTTGAAATAATGAAAGTTAGCAAAAATTCACCTTTTTATCATTTTCACCAGCTTAAAGTTTATAAATAAACCTTAAACACTCCAAAACATAATGAAATATTTGTATAAGTTTATTTAGATGTAAAATTTCTTTGATAAACTAATAACAAAATATGACACCCTTTGACCAATTTTTAAGACTTCATGACATGGCTAGACCACTATATGACCAAAGCAAGGCATTACCTTAATTTATCCAAACTTACCTTAAATGATGCAAATAAGGTTTTATGAAGACTTTTAGGACCATATAAGACATTAAAAAACCACATATTTTTTTTTGAAACCCTATGAATATTTTAATTTATAAGGGTTTGAAAAATTCTAACTTGGGTTCAAAATTTGGTCAATAAGTATTTGCAAGTATAGATCAACACACAATCTCTATGGGTTGGAAGATTGCAGGTCATGTGCAAGAGTTTTTGTGTTTCTTGAAGGAGAAGATCATGAAAATTATTAGTGTAGGTTTCATGGCTTCCTCCAATCTCCTTACATACCTCATATAGTCACCATTTGTTCATAATATATCCCCTTTAATCTCTTCAACACTTACCATGTGATAGAAGGAAACAAGGTTCCAAACATAATCTACTTATTCTCATGGTAGTCCATATTTAGGCTAAGAATATGTGAATGGTGTCTAATTTATGTTGTATAGGTGTTTTATGCATGTTTAGGATCCCCTCTCTCATAATTAAAAAGACTCATTATACATCTCAAGTCCAAAACCCATGAACTAGCTCCAAGTACATTCATAAGCCTTTTAGTAGGGTTCAAGGTTTATTAGCATTAATTTAAGGTTTTTGTGAAATCTTAGGTTTCAATTTATGCATCAAGATGAATGATACACCATGTATAAATGCATTAATTTAATTTAGTATATATAAAAATATGTTTAGGATCTTAATAAATGGTCTTGGATGAGGAGTAACAATTCACTTGAGGTCTCCCAAAAGACACCTACTATGTAATGACTTCATCAAACCATTTTCACCTCCTAACAGGCTTTAGATTTAAAAATCACAACTATTAAAGGACTATTTAGTCACAACCTACATGTTTAAGCCCTCATGAATAAGATTGTGCCATGAAGTAAGGTTAAAAGTTTCACAATGCCATGAAAGGCTGATGGAACTGTTGACCAAATTTGACTTTTAAGTCAAATTAGGACATCTATAGGTAAAAAATTGACTTTAAAGGTATATACAAGGTTTAATATTATGTCACAAGGTGTTTTTTAGGTTAAATAATATCATTTTAGGTTATACTAGCCTTGGTCATTAGTTATTTTAGTCTATTTAGTCATTTCCAGTATTTTTGAGGTAAAAAAAAGGTGCATTTAATGACTTGTATAGATTTATTAGGAAGTATGAAGGTGTAAAAATTTTATTTCATGTCCCATGTGTCCTAATCTATCTTGAGTAATTTAAACCAACTGAAAAGTGGCATGTTCCTAAAAAAAGGGTAGTTTTCTTGAGGAAAAGAAGTCTGGCACTTGTACAGCTCCTTGGAAAGTGTACCACATGGGAAAGGATCATGATATGTCTCTTTAGATTCCCCAAGCTTAGTTACACATTTATTTGTCTCTGGGAGTGAATTTTTTGGCATAAAACTATTGTACTCATTTTTCAGTCCTCTTGGCAAACAAAAGTGACCATTAGGTTTGTGCTTAGTATGGATAGCTCAGGAGGTTTCAACTTAAAATCCTTGGGGCGGATAAATTAAACTTATATATATATATATATATATATATATATATATATATATATATATATATATATATATATATATATATATATATATATATATATATTTAAATGAAATTATTTTGAATAATTTTGGCATGTTATTCATAAACCATCCTCATGATGTTGATTGTATTTTTTGCCTGCTTATTTGTGCATCCTACAGGTTTTACTCTTGTTTGGGTAGGTCCTCAAGATACAATTGCTAATATTGGTTCCAAATGATGTTTAATATTTTATATAATTTTATCCATGATTTTTTTCACATTATAATTTTATTTTATGAGCCAACCAACTCAATTTTCAAGGAGTGGAGTGGAGTGGTAGTCATTTCTTCTAATTCTTGGTGTTTTCTCCTATGTTATGGTTTTAAAATGAATTTAATTTATTAATTATTATTCATAAATTTATTTTTATTAATATTAAATTCTAAATCCAACTTCAAAATCCAAGAGAGTAATTAAATGCATAAAATGGTCATCTACAATAGTTGTATGATCTACCATTTCTTGGAGAAACATGAAATGTTTATTTTGAACATATTCTAAGGTTTGAAAGGTTTTAAAATTCTTGGTATACATTTTAAGTATGTTTATAATATTTAAACCTATTGGAACCTCAAGGAGACCTTTCAAGCAATCTTGTGACATTTTGGGACAATTTCCAAAAATTGTCAAAACAAAGGTCTAGGCCCATTTTTGAAGTTTCCTATACAAGTTTGCATTGAGCCCCAAGACATATAAGTATAATAATTTTCAATACCTCACATAGGCCTATCATATTTAAAAATAAGGGAGGTTTTTGAGTTAGAGAGGTTGGTTTTCTTAGGCCCTCAAGTTGTTATTCAAGACATTGAAATCACTTAGTGTTATCTACAACCATGTGAGTTAAGTTAGCCTCCCAAAGAAATTAAAAGAGTTAAAATTGATAATAATAGTTTTATATGTCCAATTTTACTAATATGTGTGTGTGTGTGCGTGCGTGCGTGCGTGCGTGCGTGTGTGTGTGTGTGTGTGTGTGTGTGTGTGTGTGTGTGTGTGTGTGTGTGTGTGTGTGTGTGTGTGTGTGTGTGTGTGTGTGTGTGTGTGTGTGTGTGTGTGTGTGTGTGTGTGTGTGTGTGTGTGTGTGTGTGTGTGTGTGTGTGTGTGTGTGTGTGTGTGTGTGTGTTTGTGTGTGTAAATAATCAAGGAGGAACACAAAAAGGGTGTTTTGCATTCACCAAGGTAGAACAGTCCATACACAAGCCTATTGAGTATCTATAGTTAGCCCAAGGCTTAAACAAGAGAAAGTGTTTACTTTTAAATGTGTGAGGGATAATTAAATTATTAAGAGGTATTATAAATATATTATTCTTATAAAGGTTTCAAAAAAATTTAGATAGTAAAGTATGATCAAACTTCAAGTTGAATTGGCTTGCAAGGACAAAAATGAACACCTACAATCATTGCCTCCTTTAAAGCCTAACTCAATATTGAAAGAATATAACTTTTTATAATGATTGATATATTTTAAAATATTTCATGAATTTTTTTTGACTCAAAATATAATATAGATTTGATATACTATTATTTGACCTTACAATGCAACACAAGCCTAATGAGTATCTATAGCCAACCCAGGGCTTAAACAAGAGGAAGTATTTACTTTGTAAGGTATGAGGGATAATGAAATGATTAATAGGTATTATAAATATATGATTATTATAATTTTTTCACAAAATATTATATAGTATAGTATGATCAAACTTTAAGTTGAATTGGCTTACAAGGACAAAAATGAACACCTACATTCACTGCCTCCTTCAAAGCCTAACTCAAGATTGCAAGACTAGAACTTGTTCTCATGATTGATATATTTTAAAATAGTTGATTAATTTTTTTTGAATAAAAATATAATATATATGAGTTTATATAATATTATTTTACCTTACAATGCAACACAGGCCTAATGAGTATCTATAGCCAACCCAGGGCTTAAACAAGAGAAAGTGTTTACTTTACAAGGTGTGAGGGATAATGAAATGATTAATAGGTCTTAGAAATAGATTATTATTCTAAAATTTTCAAAAAAAATTATATATCAGATTATGATCAAACTTCAAGTTGAATTGGCTTGCAAGGACAAAAATGAACACCTACTGTCACTACCTCCTTCAAAGCCTAACTCAAGATTGTAAGACTAGAACTTGTTCTCATGATTGATATAGTTTACAATAGTTGAGGAATTTTTTTTGAATAAAAATATAATATAGAGGATTTTATATACTATTATTTTACCTCAAAATGCACCTAAAGGTGCCTTTGTAAACATAAAGCACTGTCTGTTGTTTACCGAGCCAACAATGAGTGGACTTAGTGATTGAGAGTGTGGAATGCTAAGAATGAAGTAGGTGAGTTAAATCAAGCATAAAGTAATACTTTATGACTATATTAGTATATTTTAAGGGTTTAAATGGTCCAAAATAAAATTTTAAGTAACTCCAAGAAAATAAAAGCACCTATAGGTAGGGGTTACTACTAAGGAGGAAACACAGTCCAAAAAAGCATACTGTTTGAGAGGATAAAGTGTATGTGAAAGACTAAAATGAATGAATAGAGTAAAAACGGTGTTAATAACTTAAATAAGACATTAAAATATCATTCCAAAAACATTATTCATGGAAATAACAACTTAAAGTACATTAAACAAGTGAAAAATAGTCACAGTTAAGGTAATATCCAGTTTGACAAGGAGGTAATGTTTGGAGCATGATAAATGCATAAAAGTGAAAAAAATGGTAAAAAAATCACTAAATTAATATAATGGAGGTACATGAGTTTATTAAAATTTATTTTTAGGATAAACCATGCCTTTATACCTACAAGGGTCACATTTTGAGAAAATAAATAGGAAACACAGTGAGGGTAGTGTCACTCAGTTTGGACTAGACAGTTGTATGGGGAAGTAAAGTGAAGGATTGGAGTGATGATATTTAATGATATAACATAAATTATTGTCAATATAGTTTCATGTAAATATAATTATTTAATTATAACAATCAGAGGGGCCTAAATGATGAAACACATAGCCTACTCTCCAACATACCTGTATACAATCCCCTTCACAAAGTCTTTTTTGAGTTTTTCATGTTTTAAAGAGTCTATCCTTGGAAAAAAGGGATATATTTTTTTGTATTAAATACATAATATTTTAATATAATCCTAAATTATTCATATTACCTAAGAAATTAGGGGAAGTACCCCTTGTTTTGTCTCAGATAAGGGGTACTTCCCCTCATACCTAAATTGGTAGTTTTGGGGAGAAGGGATGAAATGGTGGACTATGAGTGATATGATACTTTATATAAGGTGTAATAATATAGGATAAACATATTTAAATATGTTAAACTAAGTGAATAATATATATTTTCAATAGAATAGCATAAACTATAAGGTTTGCAGATAAGCCTACTAGGTAGGTTTTGGCCTAGTGCCCAAATGAGAGGTCAAAACCATTTTTACCATAAGGTAAGCTCTCTAGTAATTTTTAAAAAAAAATATGGGGTAATTTTTTATATGAATAATATTTTTGAATATAAGTAATCTTAGTTGGATGCTTTAACCATCAAAAGTTGTAGGTAGGCCTATTGAACAAGGTGTAGGCCTAAGGCCAAATGGGGAGTCATCTACCATTTTAGCATGAGATGAGCATCCCCATGGATTTAAAAATATTTTTAGGGTTAATAAATAGATTTTAAATCTATTTTAATGTATAAAAAGCATGAATAAGCCCTTTTTTTACTCAAAAACCAATTCAAGCTTGTTGGAATGAAGGAGTTCGATAGGAAAATTTCAAATGCTCATATCTTATTGGAGGATATACATGGGATCAAAAGGAGTTTTGGAAATTTATTAAGTTACTTTAACATAAAATTAGTGATATTTTTTTGAAATTTTAATGTGAAACCTATATGAACAAAGCTTAAGAATCAAAACTATCAAAAACCCTTGCAAACCTTGATTAAGGACAAGTTTAGAGAAATGAAGCTAGAGATGTATTATAATTTCATAGTTTGATAATGAAAACTATTTAAAATTGTATAGGACTCACTAAAGATCCCTCACATGATTTTTTTATACACATTTTTATATAGATGGGGTGATAAATAGGATTTTTTTACCAATTTTTATGTTGTGCAAGTTCTAAGAGGAGTTTGAAGATGAAAATAAATTTGGGATAAATATTAATACTTGTGATAACTCTCCATGTTCATTTAATGCCTCAAAAAAACTCCTAATCACATCAATAAGAGCTCTTATCTCAGTCAATCAAACTAGCATATTAGACAAGCTAGTGAGAAATGTGAAAACTCTAAGTGAAAGTGATTTTAAGGTGTCCCTGATGATTATAAGGCCATATAGGGCCTTAAAACTTGTAATAAGATCTCTCACATGGATTTTAATGGGAAAATAAAGCCAAATTTTAAGCCAAGTGTGCAAGGTGGATGGTGGAAGAGTTTTCTAGACTATAGATGATGATATCTCCTTTCCAAATGATTCTAGAGGACTAAGCCTATAACCAATGCATGGAGATGCATGCATAAAAAACTTAACCTTCAGTATAGTAATTTTAACTTTTCCTATTTATTTATGAGGTGTTTAAACAATGCCAATCATGCAAGCTATTTTTTGATCCAAATGATGAGTTTTATGCAAGTTTGCAAGAGTTTGATGTCTTGAATTGACACTTGTGCTTCTTGAAATTACATGGTTCATCCCATATATTCTCATAGTGAAAAATTATTTGATTGAATCATATTTAAAAGTGTCCTTTTGACCTTTTAACTTCTCTCTTATCTCTCTCTCAAGTTATATAATAGCTAGCCATTTTGGCCATTGTAACTTATGCTCCTCTTGAGAATGGCGAAGCCCTGATCATTCTCATACCATTTTATTAATAAGACTAATTATTTTTACCTCTTCCATGACTATTCATAGTGTGTTAAATTTTTTTATGAATCTTTCTTAGTGAAAACTATGGATTCCTTAGCATATTATTTCATTCTTTCACCTATCTGTAGCCTCTTCTTATAAGACAAGTCAAGTGTTCTAGGAGATGTCCAAGATTGAGTGAGTTAGTATATTCACTAGTGACATACAAGGCCTCTTGTATACTCCTCATATCCTAATTAATTCATCCATAACCTCATAATTTAACATTTATGTGGGAAGACATAGATTTGAGAAGTGTATGTTTAGTTTGTCCCTTAATTTCATGTATAACATGTAGCTAGTTAGAGTTCATCATCTATTTTTGTGTATCACCTCCCTTAGGTTAGTTTTATTTAAATTATATTTCTCCCTTTTCATCCCCCAAATTTAAGTGTAGTTTTGATTCAAAGTGATACATCAAGGGATTTATCCCTATCTAGAGATTCACCTCATACTTAGACTGCCCACAAGCCTAGAGGTATTTCCATTATGCCACTTAGATGAGGAGATCTTTTCCATCTCCTCAAAGGGTGAAAATATAAGTGAAAATAGTCTTTAGCATGCTTGGTGGGACTCTTGGTCTAAGAATATGAGAGATTTTTTATGTTGTCTCTTAATAATCAGCCTTTAGAGGCCTCTATTAAAGCATCAATGGTGACTCTGAAGATACATTAGTTGGTCAAGAAACCTAGATTATCCTTTGCATATTCTAGGTAATATTTTCCTTTGTATTCTATAGATAACCTTAGAGCATAGGACTTGGAATATCAAAAAAAATATTTTAGAGTGCATCAAAAGTGGGAGATAGTTGAGTGACAATTCTCAAGGACAATCTAGACTTTAATCATCATGATTTTTACACCAGCCCATACAAAGAAGGACATTTGACAACAAGGATATAACATCAAACAATAATATAGGGGGTGAGAAGGCACAGGTACTTAAGATAAAATAAGTAAAATATTGTCATGACTCTTAATATTCTAAGATATTGTTGGCCAACCACCCATTTTTCATTTGTTAAGCAACTACTTGGTCAAGGAAAAATAAGTAAAAATACCCCTATATGTAATTATGTAAGGTGACTGATAATGGATAACCTATATTGACTCTATAATATATATATATATATATATATATATATATATATATATATATATATATATATATATATATATATATATATATATATAATAATTAGTTTAGGTGTTGTGTTTTATATAATTAATACTTGAGCATTAACAATGGGTTTGTATTATCTAATTTGTGTCTTATCATTCATTATGATATTTATAGAACATGCATTATATGATTTTTCATAGACAAACTTTTTAACTTCATGGAATTTATCTTTGTGTTCTTTGTTGTTATGATTAACAATTCAAGGTCCACAATTGTATATTTACTTTTCTATGCAATTTATAATTAGATATATGAATAAACTTGAGTATATGACTAGTGTGTTACTAAGAAACATAACCCATGAGAATCAGTATCTTACTACATGGTCCAAGTGAGCCTACAAGACTTTAGTATTGTGAAAAATTCCAACATGTAAGATTGTTGGGAATACACTATAACACCTAAATAAAAATGTGATAAAGACATTAAACCTAATAGTCAATAATATTTTATGGAACAAGGTCATATTATTCCACCACATGATAATCTACTATGTTCACAAAACAAGGAAACTCCTCTATCACATGGAGACATTAATTTTATAACTCAATCTGAGGTACCAAATCATAAAGGATCAAGTGGAAGAAAAACACCTTCTAAAACTACCTTTATCAATTTCCAAGAAGGTGGAAGTCCCTTTAATCAGGAGGCTATTAATCAAGGTCAAAATATAGCAAATTTGGACAACTCAATTATAGCTCACATAATGGCTAAAAGAAGGGTAGTTTGTGATGGTTTGGGTTTTGAAAGGGTAACCACTCTTCCTTCTCAACCACCTTAAAATACTAACACTCAATATGCACCTTAAAACTCACTATCAACTCAATAAATACAAGATGGTAAGGGGTAGAATCAAAAAGGTCTTTTCATAACATAATTTACATAAGATTTAGGTAGAAATCCTACTCCTAAATTTCATCCGAATACATCCAATCATCATCTTAACAATTTTTAATAGATTAATAAGGCCCATGTCTCTATTTATATAGGGGACACATTGCTTATTTTGGGATAAAAGGATCTCCTATAAGAAGAGCTCTCCAAACTTCATGTTTTAGATAAACAAATAGAAAAGGTAAGTGTTATCCTTACAAATTATACTCAACCTCTTGATCCTAAAGAACCAAAGGTATTTAAAACACCCCCTTTTATCTTTTAGGTTTCATAGGTGATTGCTTTGTACATAATTTCATGATTGATAATGGGGCTAGTACCTCTGTCATGCCTAAATACATAGTTGATAAGTTGGGACTTTAATACGAGCCTCATGAGAAGGAAGTTTTATAGTATTATGGGTCTCCTACTAATACCATAGGTGTTCTTATGGACCTTACGGTCATTTTGGCTACTTTTCCTAATTTTACTATCTCTCAAGATGTGGTAGTAGTTGATCTTCTCCACTATTTTTCTTTGTGCTTGTCTAGGGATTTCACTAATAAAATAGGGGTATATCTCTTCATATTGGTCTTACATGGTTTTTCGAACTAGGTATGAGACAAAGGTTACCATAAGGTCAAAACTTATATCTAGGTTCCATTTATAACCTTATATGCCCAACTTATCAAATGTTAATTGCACTATCTCAAAGGAGGATTAACACTTCAATGACCAAGAACCTTTTGAACCACTTGAAATTATATCAAAATTTCTCTTTGATGAGTGATAAACTAATAATAATGGTTATTATCCTTATGAAATCATTTAAGAATCAATTTTGGTGTGTATTGCATGCACAAAGAAGGTGTCATAATGCCAAGTCTCACTATCATAACACAAGATCATCAAGGAGTTTGGAATTTGTTATTTGATGGTTCTAGATCAAAGAATGAGAGTTGGGTAGGTGTTATTATAGTATATCATCTCAATAAAATCTCAATATTGTTTTTATAATAAACTCACCTAATTAAAGACATCTAATTCTCCTTTGCCTACTACAATGAAGTTTTAATACCCTTAATGACATGTTTTGGATTTCCTTACCCATATCCTTTCAATGTGTCAATGTTTATTATATGCTTATAATGATACAATAGAGCATGTTTAAGGATAGATATGGAATGGATTAGGGTATGATTAGGATGTTAAATAATTTCATGTTGCTTTCATGGCTGATCAAGTTGGTAATCAGGCTACAAGGGGGGTAGATAAGACTCAAAGACTCATAGTAGGGTTGGTGATCTTGGTAATAGGGAGGCTCATCATGGGATTATTATGAGTGAATATATGGTTGTTATGGGGCCATATAGTGTGGGTAGGAATCATTATTGATTTTTAAAGAGTCATAGGTCTATCCATAGGGGTATGGACAATATAGTCCTTCTTGATATATCTCCATACTTCATTATCAAACGCATGAAATTGGATGAAAATAGGAATGATAACCTTTATTACCCTTGAATTGAAGACTTGTCATGAATCTAATATAAATTTTTGACTACAAATCTATTGATGTAGTTCTTGAAGATCTCAAAGATAGATGTAAGGTATCCTTCCATGCTATTAAATCATGTTTCAACTCACTTGAAGCTCATCCCACTAGGCATGCTATAACTATTGGAGGTTCTAGGTTTCACAAAAGTTGAGGAGAGGAGTGTTCAAGTCCAAATCTCAAACCTAGTCCAACATGGGAATGACCTTAGGCTATGGGTTACCTATTTGAAAATTAAACCTCTAGATTGTTAATGGGGATAGTTCCCCAGATTTGTCAATTTAGTGTTATTTATCTAAGATATAAATACTATGGGGGATGAAAAGGGTCAATAAGATATAATAGGAATGAAAACCTACTTTAAAGTGTGGTGATGTACCATGAATTCATTTATCCACTTTTTTAGATTAAACTCTTCATCATGATAATAGACTATGAACAAAACTAACACATGCCTTTAGTGACTTCAAAGCAATAGTGTTTCACTTAGGGGTTAGTTTTATTGACTTAAGATGGAGGGTAATGAGGATAATTCCTAGTTAAAGTCCCTTAGAGGTAGAAATCCACTTTAATATTGAGACATCAATGTCAAGACACACTAGATGACCTGCAAGGAAGGTTTGTTATCACTTAGGTAGAACTTGGACCTACAAAGGGAAGATAAAACCACTTTTTCATTTAAGACAAGTATGAGACACTAAGTATAAATCATGAATAAATATCTACAAGTATTTTATTCATTTATCTAAGAGGTGTACATGTATAAGTACTAGTAGAGTTTCCTCATACCAGCCTAAGGGATACAAACTAAGGAAAAAATATTTTAATATATAGAAGAGATGAGGAGAAAATAAGGGAAATATAGTGTATAAGAGTGGATAAGGGGTCAAAAATGACCAAGTAAACTCAAAATAGTAGTTACAATACTTACATAAGCCTCCTTCAATCTTCTCCATGTATAGCTCCTCCTTAATAGATCCTTTGACATTGAAATGAGGGTAGTGGATGTTGAGTCAGCTTCAATTACTCTTTATTAAAGGCTTGACCATGCCTATAATATTCCAATATTACTCCATATGGTATTTATAAGATGAATTAGGCCACCATAATCATGTAATAACCCATACTCCTCTATAGAAGATTGATAAAGTTAAGGAAAATGTCTCAACATCTATGAATAGATTAGAATGCACATTAAATTCCATTAAAAGATAAGTTATCAACATAACACCCTTGCATTTATTTATTCTACAAGTCTTTCAATGCCAATATGAACTCTCTTAATTGACAATATAGGCCTATTAGGCCCAATTTCCTAAGTGTTAATGTATTATCCTCCATGAAACCTAAAAAAATATTTATAACCTCTATGTGAGTTTGATTCATGCCTAAATAAACACCTCTAACCATGATATAAGCTTATAAAATCATTAAGAAATTGAAACTCTACTTCTCCAAGTTGACTATTTTACCTTCTTCATGCATTGGTAGATTGGAAATTTTGAATGTGCTTGTAGAGTCTCTTACATGTGAAATATTGGGCATGTTATGACTTGAGAGGCTGGATTAAGTCCAAAACCAACTAATCCAAGGGTTAAGATCAATGTGGACTATCAAACACCTTTATTTCTACTCAAAACCTTGAAACTTCATATTTTTGACATATTCATACCATGTAAATATAGTCAAGTACCATTGGTGGATTCATATCTAAGTACACTACCATCTGTGAGTTTTTTAGGTCATTACAGGGTACTAGGGTGATAAAATTCCAAGTTTTCTACAACTAGATTTTCTTAGGGTTTTAGGGAGGTTTAGGAGTGGTCAAGAGTCTTAAGGATAGTTCATGAAGTAAAAATATCTAATTATGTAATAAATGACATGAAATAAAAGGGTAATGACCTACTCACCTTCCATGAATAGTCTAGGTTCCCATGCAAAAGGTGGATGATGATACGAATGTTATAAAGTGACCCTAGGGTAGTTTCTAGGCCATTTCTAAGTTCTTAAATTTTTAAGGTTTTTTCATATAAATCTTCCCCCTAATTATAATAAAATATTAATTAATATTTATCCCATATGGATACTTAAACTTCCCTATGAGCTCTAGCCTTGAACACTTATGTGTTGAAGTAGGTGAGCACTTGAAGATGGCCTTCAAACTACTTATGTGCAAGACGACTATTTTGAGGATGGTTTGATGGTACTTGAACTATCTTCTTTATTTATATTCATTTGAAACATACTTAACTAGTCTTAAACATCCTCCTATATCCCTCATTAGTCATCTAATTTTTTTAAATAGCTTGAAGGGGTTTCAAGTTAACAATAGGGTCTATATCTAAGGTTGTGCTCTTGATTGTATTGACCTATCACCAAGGTATTTGGATATATATCTACATGTTAAAAAAATTTATGGGCTATGAGGAATCATAAATAATCATATCCCATTATAAAAAAAACTATTGGGGTCTTTAATATCTAATAGACCTTGTTTGACACTGTGTACCATTTTTCTCACTGAGTGACTACACAAACAAGCCTTGGTCTAAGACAAAATAGTGGATATACCCACTATTTTTCCAGACCAAGTGAACCTATTATATTCTTAAATAGGTCATTACAACCATTTAAAATAAATTTTAGGGTCTTATTATGCCTATAAGTGTCTCAAATCACCCATTTTAGCTCAAATTAGCTTCCAACTATATGCAAACTATGTTTGGGTCAAAAACCTCTAAGTATGGTCTATTTGATATTATCCCATAATTTATTGGTATCCATTGAATTTTTTTTATATAATTAAGGTCATAATTATTCTCAAGTTATGGTTATTTGATGCTTCTTTCTTTACATACCTTGCCTTCTTCATGTTTAATGTTCAAGCCTACGTATGCTTAAGTACGCTTGAATGCCTCAATTCTGTGTAGGTGTTCCTTTGCCTCTTTTTAAGTGGTTATAATTAAGTTTTAAATATAATTAAATATAACCATTAAACATATTTTCACACATGTTTCCCTTCTATCATGAGTAAAGCAGGGTTCTTCATAAGCATCAATCTACTATAGGTGGACAATCACTCATGTTGATTTGTGTGTTTCAATTCTGAGTAGATGCTATATTTTAATTTAAAAGTGATGATCATCACTCTTTTTTTTCTCATTAAATATTTAACTCAAACATATTTGCATTAACATTACCCTTTTACTATAAACAAACTATGGTATTTGATATAAACTAACCTACTTGCATGTGCATACTGATTATGTGTAGGATATAAGTACCATGTTTTTATGAAGGAGAGTGATAAATAAACTATCCAACCTTAATGTCACCCTAATACCTTCACCCATATATTATAATTCATATTTTTCATGATATAACCAATCTCCATGCCTCTATCTATTTTTCATAGTATCTTTTAGGATACCCTACCATAGTGGTCCAAAATGGGTGGTTATAGGTGTGTTTTGTATTCTCAATTATAGGTATAATACCATGTGGCTTAAAGTTCCTTTATGTTTCTTCATGGTGTCCCTTTACCCCTATTACAATTCATATGGTTCCCTCCACTCTATATTCTACAAGTTACCCTCTCATTTATTAGCATATTGACGATAGGTTTACTCTATGTTAGATCATTTTGAGGGAGTTAGATCTCTCACATAGATATATTGGATTTCTTAGGTAATAAATTATGTTTGGTATTTCATATAAGAATCTTGATAGTCTTATGAAACACAAATATCACTCATCTTCCTTCCCTTTCCATGGATGGACCAACTTAGGGGTTGTAGGTGTGCACTTAGCCTAACTTGACTGTGTATGAGATTGTAACATGGTGGAGGTGGGAGAAAGTTGGGAGATGACCTATTGAAAAATTCCTATCATACACTTGAAATATTTTGTTATTCATCTCCTCCTTAAGATACATTTTGATTCTTTCCCAACAACACAACTATCAAAAGTCTTTTAGTTCTCTTATTGTTTGGACTGAGACATTCCACATGTGGGAGAATATGAGGTGGGGGGCTTAAGAAGGCCCATGAAATCACTTTTGATTTTCAACTTTTGCATTGACCTCCTATTTAAATTTCCATTATTTTTTGATCTTCACCCAAACAAAACCTCTCTTGAAGTAATCCATGGTGGCTATTGACTATGTTAGACCTCTATATGGATAAAGGAAGGACATGAGACTATCTCTAAGGCATAAAGGTGATATTCAGACCTGTTTGATTACTTTGAAAATTCACATCCAACTTGTAAAAGTATTTGTCACCATCATAAGGTTGATTGGGAAATAAGAAACAAGATTACCTTAAAATCCTTAAGCTTACCTTAAATTATTCTAATAAGGTAAGTTGGGGTTGTTATTAGGCCTCTTAACTTGGATTTCATGACTATATTCAGTTAGGATATTTAACATATTAGATTATTGAGTTATACTCACCTAATTCCCATTTTATTTCACTCATATGGGTTTCTTAAACCACTTTAAGCCTATTTTACTTTATGATAGTAGTGATGACTCAGTCCTAATAATGTATACATATGTGGAAGGAAAATATGTATAAATTTGAATTTAAGCATGAAATTTGAATTATTGATAATGATAGGTGCTCTTGAGCCCTGGTTTGAGTGTCAAAGTATGATGCCCCCTTATTAGACCCCTGTTATAGTAACATTGTTATAGGTTAAGACTCTTTTCAAATAGTCCAACTATCATCTTGACTTATTGGAGTTATATGAAGGGTATTCATTGGGTTTAGGTGCAATGGGGGTCTCTTAAATCCTCTAATCTATATTATTCCTTGAATGTCTTCTTAATTTGTCATAAACTACCCTTCATCATTGAATCTATGCCTTTGGTCTGAGTTAGTAAGAGTCTTGGTTGAGTCCTTGATGTTAATGAGGACTATTATTGATCCCATCTCCTTTAGGCCTCCCATTTATTGACTTGTTAGTGTAAAATTTTAAGTCATTCCAAATGAAGTGGAAAGAAACCATATTTTTTGGAGGCACTCAGACTTTTCCACATAGTTTACCCCCTGTTCATGCTGACTAGCAAAATGAACTATAGATTTGACCTATTGAAGGGATTGTGGATATTTTTATGCTTGAGGATGAATGGTTTGATGGTTATAATATCAAATGATACATTAAAGAGATAAAATTACTAATAAAAAACTTCAAATAACATCACAATCCTCTCCTAAGTTCATTAAAATCCTATAATTTCAAGAAACTCAACTCCTACTCTACAAATAGGAGAAAGCTTAGAGTTGGTTTGAGTTTGACACTCTAACACATGTGGGTTAGGGGTATGGGTGATGGATATGGTTTGTGTGATTATTTTAAACACAAAACAAACACTTGTTTGTAGAAAAACTCAAAAAAAAAACCAAAACCATTACAATCTTTAGACCCTTCACAAATAGATGAGTTCATGGGAGTGGAAAAATTATTATTATTTGTTTATAAAACATAAGATATGGATTTGAAAACACAAGAAATGGATGAGATAGGAAAGGGACACACTTTCTCTCCACAAAATCTTAGGTTATGAATTTCTCTCTCCTCTTCATACTAAGTGAAAACCTAAGATACTATATAAGCTACCAAAGAGAGTAATGGAAAGTTGGGATAAATTTATATAATATTATGGATATGCAACTCCTATAAATACTATATTTGGACTTGGGGGTACATATACACCTATTTAAGTATCTAGAAGAAAACTCCTTCAAGTACACCTATATAGACTTGGCAAAAACACTTGTTTTTATCTTAAAACTACCACATCTAACCTAAAAGTTGATGGAAGGTGGATGTTAGGTGTTCACACAGCTGATTTACACATGTATGGACCTATCTCATGATATTTCAAACTATTTCCTTCCCTCCAACGTGTTATATCATTTAAAACCCACCTTTTGAAGCCATAAAAGGATAATAAAACATATGAAGGTGGGGTGTACATTATGATTTAACCTTTTGACCCATTTGAGGAGTGGTATGGAATTTAATATGGGGTAATATGACATTAACACCATATGACATGACCAAATTTATCCTTTTTACCACTTAAAACTCTTAAACCTTCTCGACTAGGGTTTTAAAGGTCTAAAATAAAATTGGGCTTCAAAAGTAATTTTACATTAAACTTTTCAAATGAACCTTAAATGATGCTAAAAAGGATAAAATGGGCTCATGAAGGATAAATAAAAGCATATAATGACTTGGTAACCCATGATAAAGTTAATTTTTGAATGTAGGGTTGACCATTTTGACTTGAGGGTCAAAATTGGTTAACAGGTGGATTTGAGGATATTGTATCCTTTTAGGGTATTTCTAGTTATGTAAAAATTGGTTTCCATATAACCAAGATTCTACAAGAAAGATAAATGGACAATGTTCATGTTTTCCCCATATTCAATTGAGCTCTTTTTATGTATTTATTATATATCCATACTTAAAAAAACAAGTCTTGATCTCCCCCCTCCTTTCCAATTTATAATTAGTAAGAAGAATAATAATTTCAAATAAATATATAGCATCCTAATTAAATTTCTAAATTTGAAACATATCTAGGTCAATGTTATTAATTTGGGCCTATGGTAAGAGAGTCATGTTGGATAAATCCCCCAATCCTAAAGTATCGAGTAATTTTGAATGATGGGAAAATGATTTCTTGAGAAATTCAAAAAAGTAATCATGGAAAAAAAATTATAAGATATAAGATCAAATTAGAATTCCTAGCATGATTAGGGATGGTATTAGTATCTATAATTTTCTAATAGTGAGGATTCATGGGCTAATACTCCCTAATGTGAGTAATTACATTCGTTTCCTTTTTGAATTCTAACTCTATAAATCATATCATTTTAGTTTTACCTTAGAATTCCAACTGGGGAGTGAAATTAGCATTGTAATTTCCAAAAGTGTAAGCCTCAATATCATTGATACATACTTTCATAAGATGATTACACTGAACTACTTTATTCTTCAAGTTACATTGAATCTAGTTTATGGTAGCATATGTTTTGTGGTTTGGAAATTGGTTTTGGTAAATATAAAGGTTTTAGTTCTAAGGAGTAACAAGGTCATTCTAAATTGTTTGAGGGTTTGCACCTTCATTCCCTAGGAACATGCCTATGAATGTTTACTTTTAATCCTTGGGGAACCTTTGGATGAACTTGTTATACCCCCTACAGTTTTAAGTATCATTATAGATGACTCAATGAAAGAGACAATAAACATTGGGATCATATTACCTAGGCATTTGATTTTTTCTCTATTGACCAAACCCTTGTTTATTATTTCTTTGATAATAGGATTGGTTTTAGAACTATGGAAAATGTTCAACATGTTGAAATTAGTTTTGATTTTGGTTTTGATATTGCAAGTTGTGTGGTGAAGGTCAATTGAACTCAACTGAATAAACTATAGATGGATGGTTTTAGTTCATAGAACCTATATTTTTATTTATATTGGTGTTGTTCATGGGTGGATACTAATTATTATTCACTATATTTTGATTTCTACTTTAACCAATTACACCATTACTGGTGGTGTTCCTATTATAGTTAAGGATTTTTGGTCCTTGATTATTGATGTCACTTTGGTTTCCATTTTGAAATTTCTAATTATTTTGTGTCAGGTTAATAATACATCCATTGGACCCATAGGTTTGAAAAACACTATTATTTTTCACTTGATCAATCAGTAAATCACTTTCAAGATATTCTTCATGAGACCAATGGGGAATTCTTTGGACATCCTCCCTTATTTCCTTATTAGGGGAGTAAAGGAAGAGGTCACATAATTACCTTTCATCCATGTAAGGTGAACTAGTAGACAAATAAATATTTTTTTTCCATCTTGTGTTGAAATGGGTAGCTGATTCATTATGTTCTTATTTAATGTGAATAAATTCATGAATTTCAATCTTGAGAATCTTGTTCATATCAAAATATTTAATGAATCCATCCGTAAATTATCTAAAGGAATGAATTGACCCCTTAGGGAGTTGGTAATACCAATCAAGAAAAAATCCTTATAATGTTTTATTAAAAATCTTCAAAATAACCCCATCCCAAGGTAAACATTCCCTCACATGCATGGCATAAGCCTTGATGTGAGCATTGGGATCTCCCTCTTTTAACTTGAGAATATCAAGTATGGTATGCAGAAGAATAAATCCTTATATGTTAAGATCAAGGGTTTTTTTGAGATACTTATCATAGGTACACATGTTGTTAAAGTAAATTGTTGACATGACAAAACTAGACTAGAATGGAGGGATCACATAGGGGTTGATTAGATAACCACTAAGATGAGTGTCAAAAGATTTATAGGGTAAAGTGTAATAAGCTAGAATATAGTTATCCAGTTGATTGGAATTGGAGAACATCTGGAAGTAGGGATGAATATTATTATATGCACAAGGGTTGGTGATTATTTTAGGAGGGGAATATTTGGTTTGCACATATCCTAGAGGAAATAGGCCAACAAATGGTTTGTCCACATAATAAGAGTGTATGTTAAAGAGACATAACTTAGAGTGGTAAAGGGTCGTGGATTATTAGTTACCACAGTGGTTTATATTTTTGGAGTGTAAGTTAATAAACCTTCAATCAAGGTTTGGGTAGGAGCTTAGTAGGGTGGGATAATTTTAGAGGCATCTAGGTTAGGGACTCCATGAGTAAGGATGTCTCTAATGGGTTGGTTTGAGGGATAGTGATTTAACCTTTTAGGAATTAATAGATATAAATCTTAGATTATTAAAGGGCTAAGTAAAGAAGGTAAATACATGTATATATCTTGAAAATATCTATTTCAATTGATTTACGTAAAGTAATGAGTTTAAGGAGAATATTCAATTATCTAGACTAAAAATCATGTACCTAGATTGTAATAATGTTGTAATAGGCTAGGAATACATCCTAGAAACCTTCCATTTCTAAAAGTGGAGCTTTAACTATATTAGGACAATAACATAATCAAAGGGATAATAACACACTATGTTACTACCCAAAGTCCTAGTGTCATTTCATGGATAGGGGTCCTAAAACTTTTGGGGATGATGTAAGGGGGATTCAAGATAATATATGTGTGCTCAGGATATATCAATCATTCTTTTATTACAATGACATATATAATTACTTGTGAGGATTTTCATCTATGTAGAATGCCTTGTGAGGATTTTCATATATAAGGAACTTTAATTTGAATGTAATATTATTGTTCATAGGATGACAAGGTGAAAAGATAGGTAAAATCATAAAAAGAGACTCAAATAAGGGTAAGGACCTGAAATGAGATAAAAAGTGAAATTTGGATAATAGCATTAGGGTGGACACTAGCATGGTGATCTAGTGTCTAAGGCCATGCTATCATCAAGTAGGCATAAAATTAGGTAACAATTATGATAAATAGGCTAGAGGGCCTTGCAAGTAGGATATCATGACATAAGACCACTAAGGGTGAAAAAAATAAGGAAAATAAGTCATAATAAGGACCCAAAATACCAAAGTTACCATGCATACAATACCTTCATTCAACATTAATAACTTCTTATGAAAGAGCTATAAAAAACATAGTACTTGTGTTTATTGACCAAACTAGGTGTGTAGATTTTACCCCCTTTTGTTCTAGTAATGTAATGGAAATGAAATTACTAGATTAAAATTAAAAGAAATATGCTTAACTATACTTACCTGTGTGGATGTGTTCTAGACTCAACCTACTTCTTGCCTAGATAAGTGGATAAGTATTTAAAATACTAGTTGTGAAGCGAAAATCCATAATGTAGGTGCCCCATGTACTTAATCTAAGTGATTATATTATGAAAAACAAAGCCATGTTTGTCCCCACTTTGATATCTGACCATGTTTGAGAGGTAATCTATAATTATTGAGAAATGAGCCATGAACTCTAACATGTAGCAAAGACTGAGAAGTGATCTATGAATGTGGAGGAATAAGCTCTACTTATCCCTACTTTGATATGAAACTAAGACTAAGAAGTAACTTGTGAATGTGGAAGAACAAGCCCTACTTTCCCCCAATCTTATATGCAACTGATTATGAGTAGATGTGATCAAAGTTAAAAAACTATTACTCAACCTACATCCTACACATACTACTATATCTGGGTCTAGTATAAAACTATGGATCAACTACTACAAACAACCATATGACTTAACATAGTGAAATCTTGGTGACATCCTAGTGACAATCTGAGTATAATGTAATAGTTTTTTAATAGAGAATGATATAACCTTCCATTCTATCAATATAACCTAGTGAAATCCTATGGGATTGAGGACATGTGCCCTACATCATGCCCCCAAAACTTGATATCTAAGTAATGTGTATGTATGTGTAGGTATGGTGTACCATGTACATTCCCCCATAGTCATAATCTGATTCTTTAGTTGTGTCAAAATCTTGTGTAAAATCTAATAATCTAAACCAATGTCATAAAACCCTAGAAATATGAATCAATCTCTCTATATGAATATCTAAGTCAATTTATGTATCTAAATATCTAATTCAATCTGTGTATTTGAGCTTAACTTTGTGTTTAAGTCATTGAATCAAGAAATCCAAATAAATTATGTATTTGAACCTAGCTATGTGTCTGAGTCACTAAATCATGAAATCTAAGTCAATTGTGTATCTATAGGTTTGAGTCATTGAGTAAATTTATGTATCTAAATATCTGAGTCAATATATATCTGAGCTTAATTATGTGTTTGATTTAATGAATTGATAAATCTAAGTTAACTATGTATCTAAGCCTATCTATGTGTTTGAGCCACTAAATCAGGAAATCTAAGTCAACTATATTAATGTGAATAGTATACATATGCTTCCATTTTGGTGAGAGATTTTAAATTGGGGTAAGGGTATCATGCTAAAAGTGATATCGGTAGGCCTATTAGTGATAGTTATTGTCAATAATAGAATTACAAGATAGATATTTTGGCAATCATAGGGGAATCATTTATAAATTGGGAATAAGATAGACCCATGGTCTATTATGAGTTTGTTAAGGAAATATTATTTTTTTCATTTATATATTCAAATTGAGTGGGACATAAGTGTAAATGGTATGGTGTGTGGGATATTGTTATCGAGTCTCATACACAATGAATAGACTGAAAATCAAAGATACTATTCTCAAGATATTGTGATTGGAAGATTTGGGTAATAGTTAGAGAAATTGCACGTGGGATCAACTTTAGCTGGGTAGAATTTTTAAAACATGGTTTAAATAAGTTGATTGATGGATTTAAAAAATCATCTAAAACTTTTAATATTGAGTGAATTGTTGCTCTAAGCCCAAAAACATGCCAAAGAGATGAAAAATGAATGTGAACCATTACAAGGAGGTGGAGGCCCTCATATAGGCAAATGAGGAGGTCACTATGGTAAGGATCCCCTTTTTTTGTGTGTTCAAATTTTTTATTAATATTTTTAGCATTATTGGGCTATATTTAGGCAATTTTTTGGAGGGTTGAGATAGTGTCCCAATGACAAAGCAAGTGTCATGGGTTGTTACAATACCATCTAGGGATCATGATAACATCTAATTCTAGTGTCTTGTCTATAATTATAATGTCATGTGAACTGAATACTATAATTTTTTAATTCTAAATTGAATTTAATTATTCTTTTAGCTTGTATATTTATCATTTGGAGATGTTAATTTATGATTGTGTGTATTTTTTAGGTGGATGTGCTTATGAAAGATTTATATATTGGTCAGATGAAGGAGTGCTTATGTGGGGTACCCCTAATAGATGATGATAGAGTAGTTGTGGATACATCTAGTCTAGGTTATGTGGCATCACTTGCATTGATGCCATGAGATTACCATATGATGACTATATTGTGTGAGTGGTGGAATTCAAATACATGTAATTTTTGGTTGCCCACCAATGATATTACTATTATTCTAGATGATGTGTACAATATACTAAGATTACCCATTATTGGTTAATTAGATGTATTATAAGAGGCACCTGGAGATATATGTATAGACTAGGCCTCGAGGTATTTTTAGGTTATACCTATGATAACCCATCATCAATATAATAGAAGTGATATATTACTATATGTAATTATTACAACTAATGTTCTATGGTTTTGGAAATTTTTGGTGGTGATACTAGCTTCATTTTTTATTATGGATGGTAGTAGGATATCCATTTCATTTAGGATGCATGGGATTATGCAAGATATAGAGTAGCATGGTATTGTATACTTATAAGGTTACACTATACTAGCCCACTTATATTAGGATTTGTACCATTTTAATTGGGAGTTGTGTGGTGCTCAGATCAGATCCTCAACATTTTTACATTATTGGGTGTATGAGTACATTGTAGTGGGTAGGCATGAGGGGTTTCTATGTGTAGATTGGGCACACCCATAGGTAATTGTAGATAGATGGATTGGCATAGCTCCTATGTGATCAAGGAGCATGATGCATTACCAATGGGTATTGGTTTAGGTCACATCTAGAGACAAAATTTGGAGACCCTAAAAGGAATTTTAAGGATGGCTTAATGATAGGATGTAGTTGATATGGATCTAAGTGAGTTGTTAGTTTCATGATCAATGGACCATAATTTTTGAGAGGTTCTAGTATGGGTGTGTGACACATTAGTTTGGTGTGGTCTAGGATGTGCCTATTTCACCTTGGGCATGGGTGAGGATATTTGGGCCCCAAATAGGCTAAGTAGTAGGCTGAGATCCACAACAGCTAAGTTGTCTCCTATTCCAATGATGAAGTGAGATATTATGATAAAAACACCTAATTTAGATGATGTGGGGGATATTTATGACTTTTTATTATGGTGGGGATGACATATATGGCTACCACTATTTCTAGGGTATGGATTTATTGTTGAGGATGTAATGGATTTAGTTCACATCAGGGTAATTGAGGGTACATTACCATTTGTAGATTTTTGCATGTTTTATTTGTTTAGTATTGGCTTATTGGTTTGTTTAATTTGGTCTAGTGTACTGTGTTTGTGTGTGTAAGTGAAATTTATAATGAGTACTAAAATACCATAATTGAGGCTGCTTTATGAGAGCCAAAATAACACATTCATGATGATGCCATGGATGATGTGTTAGTGGAGAGGGCTATAGGAGTTGTGGGAATTAATGTCCACCTATTTGATCAAGTAGACATTAACATTATAGCATATAGGTGGGTAGTTATAGATAGAGAAGAGTCGCATGTCAAGTTTTAGAGGTTAGATATGCCCCCACCTAATGGTCTAGGTGGGGTAGATAACATGATCATGGATGACTATATTCATATATAATGGGAGCATGAAAAGTTTGTAGATGAGATAGTGATGTTAATTGAGAGGATATACAATCATAAAGATCAGTCTCAATATAGATATAGAGTAGATGTAGGAGCTTCTAGTTCTAGTGTGTATGCGTATGAAAATGAGGATGATGAGGTTAGTCCTGGTGACTATCTCTAATTATTGAGTGACTATGTATCACTGTATTAAAACTTATTTTTTAGTTGTGTGTGTGTGTGTGTGTGTGTGTGTGTGTGTGTGTGTGTGTACTTGTAGTCATATGGATATCATATTACTTAGAATTTTAATTTCAATTTTATTTTCTAGCATTATGTATTTGATTAGATGTTTTGATTATATTCATTATTATGTTGGTATGGAAATGTATTTTATGGCTAAATAGTGGTAAGAATTTTTAATTTCTAGCATTATGTATTTGAGTAGATGTTTTGATTATATCCATTACTATGTTGGTATGGAAAAGTATTTTATGGCTAGATAGTGGTAATTAATTGTTTATTTTATAGAGATTTTTGAGTAGACATGTATATTATATTAGGAGTGTTAGTTGTTAGTGTCAATGTGATAGAAGTATCATACTATATCTGAGTATCAATCATGTAACTACAACATGCACTATCTAAATCCCAATGGCATAGTAAAAAAGTGACCATACTACTCATACTATGTAGGTGTATAAGTACATTCTAGAACGAATGCTTATGGTGAACTGCTAGTAGATATGTTTTTAGACTCTATAGAAAATAACATAGTTGGTTGTCATAATGTAGCTATAATATGTTTTGCATTATGTCTTACAAATATTTTAATAAGTTTCTGTACTGAAGTTATGTTCTAATCTTTGTGATCTCTACCAAATATCTTAATCAATTGTCATACTAATATTATGTTCTAATCTCTATGATCTCTACCAAATATCTTGATTAGTTATCATACTGAGACTATTGGTTGATGTTCTTTCAATTTTTTAACCATGATATTGTAATTAAATTATTTTTTGTGAATTATTTTCCATCTTTGCTAAATTTTTGGTGCATGAGATCTCATATAATTAGGTGTCCTAGAAACCACATTGCTCGTACAATGAGTAATAAATGTCTCCTTGAAAGGAACATTCTAGGATAACTCAATCATATATTAATGTGATCTAAGAGAGTGTGTGGAAGGATATCTCTATGCCCCTTATGTGAATGTTATAATACCTCTATTGGCATACTATTTTATATGATCTATGAGTGCACAACAATTTCTATCACAATGCCCATTAATTTGATGATAAGTGTAATATGGTTTATTACTTATTCTTTGAAAATGATGTGTTGGATGGTGATTATTAGGAGTAAGTGTGATCATCCCCTATCTAATAAAGTAAATAAGATGTCATGAGGCCTATCTCTATCTAAAAACTATATAGCCCCTGTGTTGGTGTCCTATGTTCTACTCACTGTGGGAGATTCTATGTGAAGTGGCTCTTTGCCTTAGTTGAGTATTTTTATTGGTTTTTTTTTCCACTTTTCCATTTATCATGGGTGGATTAGGTTCTTGTACCATATTGAATGACCATGACTATGAGAGATCTAGTTTTTAATCTACCTTTGAGTGTGTCTCAACTAGTCCCAACTTCTTCTCTAATGCCAAAGTTGTGTAACATAGATGGAAGAATGATTTGGATATCCCATATAAAACTTTCTCTTTAAGATGGAAAATGATGCATCTATAAAATATATATTACTTCTATAAATCTATCATCTGCTAGATCAACTATTACATATATGATTTGAATTATAAGATGTAATCATTTACTATTTTTTACTCACCTTGGTTTAGTGATTATAACCTCTCATATGTGAATCAAGGTCCCTTATTGTGAGTATAATGCATGAAAAAAACTTCTTATAACTCATAATATATATGTAGTGAGCCACTGGATATTGGTTTATGGAACCAATTTAAGGCCCACCCTCTAGAGTTTTTGGAAATAATTTTAAGAGAATACAAGCATGGGTGACATGTGTCATAACCTTAATATAATATTTAAGGTGAAATTATGGGTCTCCATGTCCATTAAAATTTGTTAATATTGGTATGTGAAAATTCTTTGGTAATTTTATATTGAATATTTTGTGTGGGATAGGATTGAAATGGATAATAATATTATCAACCCAAGAAGAGCATGTTTTACTTTCCAAGGTGATTTGGTGTATTTGTTATTGTAAATCACTAATAGCATGCATCAAAGAGATGACCTCTTGTCAAGGTATATTAACATCATCAATAGGTTCATTTAAACATTGAATCTTATAATTAATTTTATCCATTAGAACACTACATCTAGAAACATTGGTAGAGATAGTGGGTTTGATCACCATAATGTTTGGAGGGGTGTTAACCTGGACCTAGTGAGAGGGAAATTGGCTATCACCCTCATGGAGGATAATATGAGAAATGGGTTATATTATAGTAAGGAGGGGTGGGGGAAATTCATTGGTATCTCTTATAGTGTTAGTTGGTAAAGTAGTATTACATTTTAATGGAATAGTAGACACGGTTTTATCATATTAGTGAAAACTATGTAAACCATGTACTTTAGTATAAGTTCACATAATTTTATCTAGAGACATATTGCTTGAATTATAATTTAATAAGAAATCAATTTCAACATGAGATATATGTGAAGTAGAGAGAGGACTAGACTCAATATATTCTTCACTAAAGTAATAATAATTATTGTTATTCCAAGTTTCATCAATATTAGAATTTATTTCACTTGTAGAGGTAAGAATAGAAGAACTATCATTTTCATGATCAATAAGAGGAGTAGAAAAATATTTTAATTTTTTACTACTATGCAATATATCATCATCTATAGGTGAAATTCAATGTGTATCTTCACTAGTTATGAGTGGAATGCATATGTTATCATTATTTTCAATAATGGAGTCAAGGGTGGAAGAAGTAGCAATCATGTTTACATTTGGCATATTATAATATGTATTATGGGAGTTAGAGAGATTTGAAATATATATATATATATATATATATATATATATATATATATATATGAAATAACTATGTTGATCTTGAAATGTAAAATAAGGTGACAAAATAATATCATTTAATTTATTTTGTGAATCTGTGAAGGGTGTAAC
>JARHVA010009971.1:30000-67500 GCA_037957365.1 Torreya grandis | reverse complement strand
TTTTTTAAGGCTCTTACCCCCAAACCTTGGTCCTATGCAACTAGTATGATGTAAGGGATCATCACCGAGGGCCAAGGTAGGTAAGTGGAGTCACTTATATCTTAGCATGATAATTCTTTATTTTTAGATGGAACCATAAATGGGTATTTTATCATAAGTAAGTTTATATAAACCACTATAGGCTAACATTTTTCTAAGTTGTGCCAAGAATATGTAGGGAAAAAGGTGTACTCTTCGTATAAGAAATGGGATACAGACTGATGTAACATACTAATTTTGAGGTGGTAAAGGACTATGATAATAAGGTGAATGTCATGTGATGCATTTAAAAAATATTCATATTGTGTAAACTGACCAACTAAATATTCATGAAATATTTTTTTTTACTATGGTGGTAGATATTTGACATATAAAAATGTAATGTAGATGAAATGGGGTGGCACACAAGAGCTACATATAGAAATATTTTAGATGAAAAGAGTTTATAGACATAAAAAACTATTTTCCCTCTAAATTTCATAAATTATAGGTACCATTATTGAAATATTTTATTACTAGGTATGAGCCTAGCCAATTGGGTTTGAATTTATACCATCTCCTTCATTTTTTTTTTGATCTGACTATCGAGTCTAAGGATAAGATATCCAAAATAAATTGAATGTTTACAAGAATTATTATGGAAATCATAATACTACTGGTGAGGTACAACCATCTTTGGTTGTCTAACCCTAACATCTATCCATTCATAGATAGGCTCTTCTAGGAATTCAAACACTCATTCACCATGAACCCTTTTTAGCATGATAAACCTCCTAAGATAGTATTATAGCCTAAATAATTGGTAGTAGGATATGACTAATTTCATGTCTTCTAATACTAGGTTAAATCATGTTGATGAAGGCCTATCAAGATGTTTTCTTAGATTGGCCACTCATATGGTAAAGGAGAGTGTATCTGATTTTGATAATATTTGGGAAACTGTGAAGATAGACATTAATTTTGATGGTTATTATCATTAAATTAGGAACTCTCTCTTTGGGTATGGGCATACGTAATGGAAGACATGAGTTTTATACATATGATCTAAGATCAATAAGGTAACTAAAGCTATCATCTGGCTCCATATGATGAAGTATCAGGTGGCCCTAATGGTAGTGACAAAAGGAGTTAAGGGAAACTCTATCATCTTCTAATATCTATACCATGTGAATGTCTAAGATGTTAGGTAACCCTCCTTAGGGATATTAGTTGTGAGAATAAATAATTTAATGGGACTTCCCCTACTATTAGGTGAATGAGAGGGTTTATGGATATGTGGGTGTATCAGTCTCATGAAGCAAGAGAAGGAAGGGAAGAACTTTTAGGGATCTAAAAACATGTCTTAAAATCTCTAGATTGAGGCATATGAGAGTTTTTATAAATTTAAAATATCTTTTATCTAACTTCCCTTTTGAAATTATAATAATATCGACATAGTAGGAGTGCCACTTAGGTGTGGGAAGTATGTTAGTGTTATTAGGGTCTTTTTTTTATAGAAGAGATCTAGGGGTGTAGTTGTGCAATGTATAATATTATGGATAGGAAATGGGTAACACTATTTACCTTATCATTATGTGTAGGAAAGCTTTTAAGAATTTGGTGAATGATTTGTAAGGGTTATTTTATTATATGATAGGGATGAGGGGTATTTATTTGGGGGAATGTGTGTGACTATGAGTTTTGATGTTGATTTCTACTGTACCCACAATTATATTTCAGACCCTCACTTTAGGTATAGGGATTATTGGATGGGGGAATGTTTTGACCAATTATCAATGGGCCCAGAGTGTGTTGATAAATGGGACCAAGTTTAGGTCAAAGTAAGATGGTCAAAATTTATACGGGAAGTAAAAATATTGGTTTAGGGAATTTGAATAAATAGTGGGGTCATATGATAGTGTGATTAATAAACATACTCTGAAGTGGTTTTGTAGTGATGAGGGTAGAGTTTAGGTCAAGACATGCCCTTACAAAGTTGAGCATTGGGAAACCATGTTGAAAGATGATAATATGATCTTCATTTTGAGGTGTTTCTTTATCTTTGGATACATCCACCATGCAAATTTCAATCAGGCAAGCCAAACCCCTATGGGATTGTTGTCCTAGAGTTTCTAGGAAGATGTAGATTCCCATCCCTTGTAGATCAAAGGGAAGAAATAGAGGAGTGTCTTTCTCCATGAGATTTATAATTTTTATGGTAGATAGGGAGATAATCATGGATTCAGTGGCCAGCTTCATGTTGGGGATCTCTTTAATCATTTTTATGTCTTTTTTTCCTAATTTATCTTTTAACATAGTGGGACCTCTTCCCCTTTATTCAAGATGACCACTTTGGGTTTCAGAGCTTCAGTGATATCAATAAATTATGGGGTTTTCTTGACACCATTGGTGGGTTAAGTGATAATAAATGTGAATTTTTAGTTTTTCATTCATGGTATCCTATAACATGTCAAAGGGTTTGGAATCTCCTAGGGCAACAAAAACTTTTCCTAGCTATAAGAACCAAATTCGGTGAAATAGGGTGGAAAGAATAACTTTGATATGATGTATCCATGGGCATCCAAATATCATATTGTAATGGGTATCCTTATCTATGATGCATAATTTAGTTAGGACTATCTTGAGACCTAGTGTGATTGAGATCACAATAGTTCCTATGGAAGTGGACTTGAGGTTTTCATGGTCATAGAGGGTATTCTATGTAGTATAAAAACTAATTTCCCTGTAACCAAGTTTTTGTAAGAATGATAAGGGGATAATGATGACCATTACTCTATCATTGACCATTACTCTTTTTACATAATTTTTATAGATCCATACTTATAGAAACAAGGTTGGATCTCCCGTCCTATCTAACTCAAAGTCAGGTGGGAGGCTTTATAGGTCCAATAAGTAGCTAGTGTCACATGGTCCTTGACCAAGCAAGAACATGTCCAAATAAATGTGGCTAATTTAGGATTTTAAAGGGGGAGTGACACTGGATAAATGCCCAAGTCCTAGGGAATCAATAAAATACAAATAATGGGTGGGTGAGTTCTTATGTATATTTAGAAAAAATATATGAGATAATGTCTTAGTTAGATCAAAGATCAAGTCATAGTTACCTATGAGTTTAGGAATGGATTCAATTTCTAGGATGATCAATGGATAAATAATCATGGGTTAGTATTCTCTAGTACAATTAATGGTGTTTACTTCCTCCTTGAATTTAAATTCCATGACTCTTATCATCTAAATTTTTATTTGAGCTCCTAGTTGATGGGCCACATTAGTATTCGACACCCTAAAAGTGGATTCTTTAGTGTCATGATTGCCTATTATCATGGATTGGTTATGTTAAACAAGTTAACCTAACTGGTTATTCTATTATTTACCTTAATAATGGTGAATTTGGTGTTTAAGGAAAGGATTGTGGTAAATTTGTAAGTTTTAGTTTTAGGGAGTGATAAGACCACTCAGAAGGCTTGGGTGAGTCTTTGTATAATTTTTTTTATAATTTTGACATCCCTAAGTCTCATGGATTATGAATATATAGAAGAGGTAGTAGATGTTGGGGTTATAATACATATGTATTGTATTTTTCCCTTACTTCCTGAATCCTTATTGGTTTTTGCACAGCTCATAGTTTTGTTTTTGTAAATGGGGGCAATGTTCATTTGATTGATACTAATTTTGGTTGTGGTTTTGATATTGTGTGTTACAAGGTGATGGTTAGTTAAAATCAATAGTATGGATGGTAGAAAGAGGACTCTAATTCCTTCCTCCTTCATTGTTCGTATTAAGTCCCTTTTTTTAGGTGTAATGCAAGATATATGGAATTTTTGATGATCCATTTAGAGACATTATAAGATGTATATGAGTTATTATATATTATGCTCTACATTTCATCTCATGCTTTATTATGCATTAGATATTATATAATTATCTTTATCACTTGTATTATTTATATCTCTTTATTTTTATTATATCACAACATTTAATTTACTACTCTTTAATTCTCAATATCTTATCTCCATCTTATGTTTATTCAAACATTATGACCTTTGTGATTATTTGATATTTTTACACCTACTAGACCTTCCCTCTTGGATTTATTTAGTCATTGTGTGCTTTTTAATTAGTATTATATATTATTTTTATATTTATCCCATCTTTTGTTTATCTATTCATTATGTCCTTGATGAATATATAGTACATTTACTATTATTACACCTTCACTTTTAAGTTTATTTAGCCATTTATCTAGTTTTGATTCTTTGGTAGCATGTTTTTACAATCCTTACATTTTCTATTTATTAAAAATTAATAATTTTTTTTATTATTTAGAATATTTATTTTTATATCTTTACCTTCTTAGGTTTATCCTTTCCCTCTTTATTTTTCCCATTATCATTTTTTTTATAGACCTATTTTAGGTTTACTTGACTTACCTAGTGACTCTACGACATTATTCCATATCAACTCCTCTTATGGGATTATATTAATCCTCATGCACTTATTATGTTATTATAATTACATTTCAACATACTTATTATGCCTTTATTATTATATTTTATAAATAAAAAATATCCCCTCTTGTGATCTTAAACTAGCATATCTTATTATATCATATTAATTTTTTTGGGCCCCTCATAGTGCTCAAATTTCCATTTCTTATCTTTCACTTGAGGGAAAAAATAGTTTTTATATGATATTTCACTCTCATATAAAATGTAGGTCTATAAAAATCAAATCTTTTTAGTCTCTAGGATCTTAGTTTTAGTGAATAGTGTAAGCTTTCTTTTGTTAGTCAACTTATACACATATTTTTGGTCTTACTAATTTGTGTGGAGGAGGAAAACATAAAAATACAAATAATTCATAATACAAGATATCAAAATAAAAAGAAAAAGAAAAAGAAAAAGACAAAGGAATTTTCAAAATAAAAATTATGATTCAAAAATCATGATAATATCATTGGCATGCCCCTAACCCAATTTAAACTCAAACTTTATAAGTGTCCTTATACTAGAGCCTAAGTTCTATTACAATGTGGTGAACTAGTAAACTAGTGTAGGAGGCTTCATATATTTTGTTAGTGGCATTGAAATTTTATCACAAGAACCTAATCTTCACAATTTATTGATAGATCCATCAAGGTCCTAAAAATGGAAAACACCTTGTTGAAAGGTATGCTTATTTTATTCTTAATGTATAGCCTTCATGGGATGAAATATATGCTTCACTTATTAGAACATGATTATGATTGTGAGGTGGGGTTTTATACATCATTTATATTGAAAAAACTTAGTATTTACCACTTTATTAGATTATATTTTCTTTACTAAGGCTTTTTGCATGACCCTTGTGATGCTTATTTTATTTATGTTAAATCTTATCATTACCAATATCCCTATGATGAATATTTATGCATATTGAACACCTCTCTCTTATGTATATGAATTTTCATATCTCTTTAACCCATAGTAGACTCTTATTGGTCATTATAGTGCCTATTGAATTTTCATTTTGTCTTTCGCATGGTGATACATTAGGGAATACAACAGGGCCCTCCATACAAATTCCCATGACTTTCCCACCCACATCATATTATTCATATTAGTGATTGATTTAGATGGCCATGTATTCTTATGAGACATCATAGTGAAATAATTTACTTTTTAATTACTCATTTATATACTTCCTTTTTACACATCATATGTTTGTCCAAGATTTATTTTATCTACATATATTTGAGGTTTATGATCATTATAAATTTCACATGTACCTTAATTTTATTATATTTTGTTTTACATATTTTTTAGAAGTAAAATGACTAGGGGGTGAATCAGTATTCAAAAAAATATACATCTTTACTTTATCATTCATGACCTATCAAATCAATATAGTGGACTAGCAACACATCAAGGAACCATTTATATGAGCATGAGACAAGAGCATAACACATGGAACACTTATTTTAGTGGGAAAACCTCAAGGGGAATAAACTAAACTGATATCTATAAATGGAATAAATTAATATAAGACAAACACTAAATTTATTGAACCACCAACTTCACATGGAGCACCAACCCTAACTAGCTAAACACAAACTCAACTAGGCTTTAACAAGCACCAACTTGCAAGGAGGCACCAACCTCCTAAATTACTCAACACCAACTGAGACACCTGATTTCTTTGATAAAATTTAGGAAACCTTATTTCTCAACCAACATATGATGACCATATCTTCATCTCTTCACATTCTTTTATCTCTCTCAAACTACCTTGTAGGCTCTTTTGCTCAATTAGGTCTCTTCAAGATAGATTATGTATTAATACCTTGATTTTCATCTATATTACCCCTATTATATCTTAATTATAGTTTTTTTTAACCCTTATAATGGTCTGAAATACATACTTTATCTCTTAAAAGTGTTATATCTTGTGCTTCAACTCTCTTATTCTCTAACTAGATAATTAGTCCTAGTAGTTGTTCTTATACTAGGTTCTTGATCATACACCTCTTGGTTAGATATACACTCTTGATCATTTAGACTTTACGTATAATAGGACATAATACATTCCAAAAACTTTAATCAAACATTAAAATAGTCTATCATATCATATATGACCAAAACCCCTTTTAGGCCTTAAGGAGACCTAATTCAATTAGGCCTCCATTAGCACACGTTACCCTTTGATCTTCTTAGAGAAATTTCAAAATTAATACATGATAGGAACACTTAATATTCCACTAAAATATACGCATAATAATATTTTCTTATTTCCAAGACATCGTTTAGCTCCAAACACCACTTGAAGCATGCCATTAGTATTGTTCACAATTAGGCCTTCTCACATACAGAAAGGTCTATCTTGAATAACTAAAGATAACACAATGTTTGACCACATAAACATAAAAATAAAAAATATAAACATAACCTTAAATACTTAAATAACTTAAATAATATCATAATACTTCATTACATAGGACAAAAGGACTCAAAAATACTCATGTAACTTGCTCACTTAGAACTGCTAGTTTTCCTTAAAGACTAATCATGGTGATTTTGGCCTTCACCACCTATATGACCACTTTAAAATAATATTAATTAATTTAAATTATCTTATGTGATGATTATATAATTTATATATATAAATATAACATGGTCAAATGGCAATATTGGTCTTACAGACCAATTTCATGACCTCACTATACACAAACCTCACCGAGCTAGACAAGTCAACTTTGTGAGAAACTTTTTGCTATATACAATGATATACAAAACTTATATCCAACATTAAAATTTATTAAAATTCCTAATAAATTTCTCCATGATATTTGATTCATCATTATTCCATGATAACACATCCCTAATCATCTTCTCACTTATGCATGGATTTCTCATTATTTGTACCATTAGGCCTGTTAACGATAGGTTATCTTAGATGACTGGTTTAGTACACTTTAAGTATAAAAACTAACCAAAAACATTCATGTACATAAAATAAAAGTCTCAATATTTTTTCTCCATCCATTCATCAACATTGACTTGGTCAACTCTGACTGCAACAATAAATCTCCAAGAAATAAGGCCTTCTTGTAGGGTCCACTCACTCAACCAAAGACTAAATCACACTTGGAGATAATTGGGAGAGTTTAATACAACCTCAAATCACTAAAATATACATACCAATCCATTTTGAGTACTTTAGAATAACTTATTTCATATCAGACCATTATTAGGGTTCGTAGAGGGTTTAAACATTTTTCCACTCTTAACGATCATTCATAAGCATAACACGTTAATCCAAAAACTAATTCCTAGAATATTTATATATTATACTTCCACATATAAAACTAATATATTATTTTCTCGTGTATATTTTACACATGCCAATGAACACTTGAAATTCCTTCTCAGGTTGAGAAACCTTGATTCTGTGCACTTGAGAGACCTCGAAATCACTTTTTATGCCTTTTATTGTAAACCATGAACTAATTTTTTTTAAATTATTTAAACATATAATATACCTATAAAAACACTCACCTATCCATAATTTCCTTATAAATATAACCTCATACCCCATTAGGCCATACTCTCTCTCATTACTTGCTTAGACCTTGACCTACAAGCCACACTAGGCCTTAAAACTAACCTTCATGCCTTTTTAAATGTGATATACACATAAATAACATAATAAATAAACCTATACCATCCTTATAAATATACATACATCCTTAACATGCCTTGATAATATATCATTATACCTCATTAGGCCAGGTAGGGTCTAGAAGTGGTTTAGGTACAAACTAGATCTATAGGTCCTACCCCTGTAGGCTCACCCTAAGTTTCACATGAGTGATCTAATGGATCATATACATGATAAATAAAACTCATAAAACATTTCATTCCTATGTTCATTCATATCACCAAGCCATCATGACCCTTCATACACATGATAGGCATCTTATGCACATACCTTCTCAAGTCACTTACTAGGTTCAAGTACTTAATAACTTTGACAACAAGGACTTCCATGCCAACCTTAACATCACTCATGTAGTTATAATAATATATAAAAAAACATGTATTACACTCTTATAATCACTACAACATTGATCAATATCCTCTCTCATAGATATATTTTTTAATGATCTCTTGAAGACCTTTCTCAAGAACCTTTGACATCAATGATAACATTAATACCAAACCTCAACAATAGGAACAATGCTCAATAATATACCCCTTTTTCATTAATGGAAAAATACATTGAAAAATAATCATTCTTATCTCTCCATCTTGGTCTTTCTTCCCTTTTCACATAAATGATAAAGTGATGTCTGTAACTCATTGGATCACACTCCTTGTAACCAAAATACTCAACACACAGAACTATGAGTTTATGAGACATAACACAAACATAATCCCCATATATTCATGCATACCTTTTTGGAATAACTCACCTATTATTTTATCTAATGATCATGATTATTTCCCCCTAAGTAATTAGCTTCTTCAATGATTTCTAGGGGTAGGAATTATACCCAATTCATTTCTTAGGTGTTCAAATGTTACCTTTGGAAGTGATTTGGTCAAAAAGTCTGTAATATGATCCCATGTATAAATATATTTATGGCTAACACTTTGTTGACTTACCTACTCTCTTAAAAAATGATACTTTATGTGAATGTGTTTGGTCCTTGAGTATATGATAGGGTTATTTGGCATACTTATAACACTTGTATTATCACAATAGATAGGGTTAGGATCATCATACTCCACCTTGTAGTATTTTAGGGTTTGTCTCATCTATAGGACATAAGTACAACATGAATTTATTATAATTTACTCACCCTCACATGTGGATAATTCTATTTATTGTTACTTCTTTCTTATCCATGAAACTAGGCACCCACCTAAGAAAAAATATCTTTCACTGGTACTCTTCCTAACATCTAGGCTTCCTACCTAGTCTGGATCTATATAGGCTATCAAATTGAACTCCTTGCTTCTTGGATACCATAACCCATACTCTATAGTTCTCTTAAGATACCTAAGTATCCTTTTTGCTGCTTGCATATGATTCTCCTTTGGATCTATTGGAAACCTTCCCACAAGACCTACTACTTACATGATGTTAGGTCTAGAGGTAATGGTGTATAAAAAATTTCCAATCATTGACCTATATGACATATTATTAACCTTTGAATACTTATCTTCCTTACTCAACTTACATCCTATGATCATGGGTATACTAACCACCTTGCAATCTTCCATCTCAAACTTCTTCAACATCTCTCTTATGTACCTAGCTTGTGAGATGAATATACCTTTTTTATATTGAGTTATTTTTAATCCAAGAAATAATGATAGTTCTCTTAGCATGGACATCTCAAACTCTTTATTCATCACCTCTGCAAAGGCCTTGGTCATGTTCTCATTAATTCCACCAAAGATGATGTCATCCACATAGACAACTACTATCGACTAATGGTCATATTTTGTCTTGATGTATAGATTACTATCTATAACTCCTCTTTTGAATCCTTGATCCAATAGATATCTATCCAACCTAGCATACCAATCTCTAGGAGCTTGATTTAGACCATAGAGATCCATTTTAAATATATAAACATAATATTTTTCATATAATAGCGAGAACCCCTCAATTTTATCAATGTGCACTTCCTCTTTCAAATTCCCATTTAAAAAGATAGATTTGACATCCATCTAGTATACCTTAAACCTTTTGAATCCTGCATATGCTAAAAATAATCTAATGGCCTCTAATCTTACTACTAGTGCAAGGGTCTCCTGAAAGTATACCACTTTAACTTGTGCATATCCCTTACATAACAATATATCCTTGTTCCTATTCACTACTCCATCTTCATTCAACTTGTTTCTAAACACCCAATTTGTGCCAATGACATTCTTTTCTTTAGGCCTAGGAATTAGTTCCCAAGTCTCATTCTTATCTATTTAGTCTAACTCCTCATTCATATCATCTATCCAAAATTTATCTTTCTTGATTCTATAATATACTTAGGTTTAATCTTGGATAATGTAGTAACATTATCTTGATTTAGATTACTTACCAAATTTCTCCTTGTTTGCATACCTGTATTCTTGTTGCCAATGATTTGAGATTTAGGGTGATCTCTTTAAATATGTCTTGAGGATCCTTTTAAGTCATATATCTCTTCAACTTATTCTTATTCATCATCAACCTTTATAATATCCTCTTTATTTTTGAATTCCAAATTATTTAAATTGTCTTTTGATTGTGAGTTTGATTTCCTTGTCTCATCAATCTTCACATTGGTGTTTTCTACTATTTTTCTAGCCTCATGTTATAAAATTTATAGGTTGAGATCATTTATGATTAACCTAAGAATAATCATTCATTATATCTAGAATAAAACTTTCCCAAGTCTTCATCATCTCTTTTGATGAAACATTTTCTCCTAAACACTCTAAAGTGTTCCACATTGGCAGGTCTACCCTTCCATAATTCATAAGGAGTCTTGTTGCCATTAGTCATTATTTGTCCTCTATTCAAAATGTATATTAAAATGTTTACTACCTCTATCCAATATCTATAATATAATATATAATCATTTAGCATAGTTATATCCATCTCTTAAATTATCATATTCTTCCTTTCCACTACCCTATTCTACTGAGGTGTCCTAGATGCTTAGAATTATCTCCTTATTTCATGAACGTCATAAAAGTAATCAAACTCATTAGAACAAAACTCTCCTCTTCTATTATATCATAGGCACTTGATATTCCCATTATTATCATTCTTAACAAGATCCTTGAATGCCTTGAACTTGTTAAGAGCTTTGTACTTTTCTTTCAAGAATACAACCCAAGTCATTCTTGTGTAATCATCTATGAGTAACATCAATAACTATCTCCTTGAATGATTTTAATTCTTATAGGACCATAGAGATCAATGTGTATTAAATAAAAGGGTCTTGTATTAGATTACTTCTTGGATTTGAACCTTCTTCTAATTTGCTTACCACATTGACAAGCCTTATAAAGTATGTTTGTAGGTTTGGTGATCTTAGACATGTTCTTGATAGAAATATTAGACCTAATCTTGACCATATTGTAAGAGATTAGGTGACCTAACCTTTTGTTCTATAGATATATTTCATCTATTTTTTTCATGAAGCATATCTCCTTCTTGATCTCATTCAAGAAATATAGATTTTTCCCAGTCCTCTTAGTATTGGCAATTAGCCTTCTTGATTTGGATCTCCTTATCTCACACCCTCTATCATGAAAGGTTATTATGTGTCCTTGATTGAAAATTTGACTGACACTAAGAGGCTTATGATTAAAACCCTATAAATAAAACACATTTTGTGTCTTGATATTCCTATTTTACAAACTCAAGACACCTTTGCCAACTATATTGGAGGTTATGTTGTCTCCAAACCTCACTATTTCTATTGCATTCTTCTTCAATGAGATGAAAATATTTTTATCTCCTATCATGTGGATTGAGAAAAAAATATCTATATACCATTTCATGCCTCATCTTAAATGTGAAAAGCATTTTGAGTTAGAATAGAATCCTCTTTAGTCTTATGTTCATCCTTATAAAATGGTCCATCTTGACTCTTGTGATCAATATGATTAGTCCTAACATGGTTTGGCTTCCATACCAATGTTTGATCCTTCTCATGAATTATAGGAGATTCATATGTATTTTTTAACCTTAAGGGCATTCTAACTCTACTATATTAGAATCTTTCAATGTGTCCTATATTGTGATAGATGTAGCAAACAACATTTATGTATTTACCTTTTGACTGATTACTCATTTTCCCAGGTCCCATGATGGCTTATCCTTTATTCCATTGGGATGCCTTATTGGTTTTTTCATGTTGGTAATCTTCAATTTTTTTGAATTCTCACACTCTCTCTCAAATTTTCTCATCTTGTTTATGATCCTCTCATTCTCAACCTTCAATAAATATAGCTTTGTCTTCATCTAGCCATACTCAACTTCCTTTGATCTAAACTTTTTATTAACACTTTCTAACAGATTCCTAATTTCCTTGATAGTCTTATTTTGATGATTCAAATCATCAATGGAACTTATGAGCTCAAATTAAAGATATAATTCAGCTTCTCCTTCTTCAATATCATAGTAGACGACTTCATCATACATGGTGTCTTCTTCCTTTTGATCACTGGGCATATTATGCTTGTTATGATCACCTTCAAGATGTTAGACTTACTTCAAAGGAATAGGTTATAATACCAATTTTTGGAATAAAAATGATGGGGGGTGAATTATTCTTTTAAAAAAATTCAATTTTACTTTATCATTCATGAGATATCAAATCAATATAGTAAACTAGCAACACAAAGCACCATTTATATGAGCATGAGACAAGAACATAACACATAGAACACTTATTTGAGTGGGAAACCCACAAGGGGAAGAAAACCCAATAATATATACAAATTTAATATATTCATATAATACAAACACCAAATTTATATAAGCACTAACTCCACATAGAGCACTAACCCCAACTAGCTAATAACCAACTTAGCTAGGCTTTAAAAAGCACCAACTTATAAGAAAACAACAACCCCCTAGATGACTCAGCACCAACTCAGCCACCTAATTTATTTGATCATTTTAGGACACATTTTTTATCAACCAACTGATTATGAATATCTCTTCATTTATTCACACTCTTCTATCCCTCTCAAACTACCTTCGAGGCTCCTTCACTTAATTAGGGATCTTCAAGATAGATTAGGTCATATGACCTTGATTTTCATATATAGTACCCCTATTATATATTAATTATATTTTATCTATACCAATTTAATTTTCCACAAGACTTCCTTTATCTTTTCAAAGTGATATATATTCTGCTTCAACTCTCTTATTCTCTAACTAGACAATTATGCCTATTAGGCCTTGTTTTTATACTAGGTTCTTGCTCATAAACCTCTTGGTAAACTATACACTCTTGAAATTTTATATTTCCCATAAAATAATACTTAGGACATGACACAAATATTAATAAAACATTATAATAGGTTGGTCATAACATATAGGACCAAAACCTCTTTTATGCCTTAAGGAGACCTAATTCAATTAGGCCTTCATTAGCACACATTACCCTTTGATATTATTAGATCACTTAAAAAATTCATACATGGTAGGAAAAATTAATATGAAACTAAAATATACCCATATTAATATCATCTTATTTTCATTACATGTTTTATCTCCAATCACCACTTGAAGCATGCCATTAGTATTGTTCACAATTAGGCCTTCTCACACATAGAAATGTTTGTCTTGAACAACTAAAGATAACATAATGTTTAAACATAAAAACATGACAATAAAACATATAAACATATAAAAATAAACTTAAATACTTCAAAAAATTAAAAAAGTGCATTATACTTTATTACATAGGGTAAAAGGACTCAAAAATACTCCTACAACTTGCTCACCTAGAACTGCCAGTTTAACTTAAATACCAGTCATGGTGATTTTGACCTTCAACACTTGTATTACCACTTTAAAATACTCATGATGCATGTGTATTATCCTATGTGATAACTATACCATTATTATATATAAATATAACATGGTCAAATGTAAATATTGGTCTTACAGACCAATCTCATGACCTCATTGTACGTAAACCTCATTGAGCTAGACAAGTCAACTTTGTGATAAATTTTTTTATATATAAAATTATATCCAAAATTAAAATTTATTAAAAATATTTAAAACCCTATCCATACACTTGGATTCATCCCTATTACATGATAAAATATCCTTAATCATCTTTTCACTTTTGCCTAGGTTTCTAACTATTTGTACCATTAGGCCTGTTAGCGATAGGTTGTCTTGGATGACCAGTTTAACACACAATGGATTAAAAATTCCAAAAAACCTTAATTGACAAAAAATAAAATTTTAAAACTTTTCCTTCCATCCATTTATCAACTTTGACTTGGTCAACTCTGACTGCTACAATAAATCTCTAAGAAATAAGGCCTTTTTTGTAGTGTCCACTCACTCACCTAAAGACTCAATAACATGTGGAGATGAATGGGAGAGTTTAATAAAACATAAAATCACTTAAATATTCATACCAATATATTATTATCACTTTATAATAACTTCTTCCATAGTAGGTCACTATTAGGGTTCTTGGAGGGCTTAAACCTATTTCCACTCTTAACAATCATTCATAAAGCATATCCCATTAATCCAAAAAAATGACATTAATTTTTATATATTACCATTCACAATATACAATTAATATATTATGTTCTCATGAAGAGGTTACACATTCTAATGAACACTTGAAGGTCCTTCACGGGTTGAGAATCCTTCATTCTGTGCACTTGAGAGACCTTAAAAACATTTTTCATACCTTTTATTGGAAACCATGTCCAAAAAATTTGTGAAAATTATTTAAAAATTATAAAATATATATTAAAACACTCACTATCCACAATTTATTTGGAAATATAACCTCATACCCCATTAGGCCATACGCTCTCATTGTTTGCTTAGACCTTGACCTACAAAACATATTAGGCCTTCAAATTGACTTTCATGACTTTATAAATGTTCTCCCCAACTCAATAAAATACTAAATAAACCTATATAATTATTATAAATATACATAATTCCTTCACATGTCTTGAAAATAGACCATTATACCTCATTAGGCTAGGTAGGATCTATAAGTGGTCTAGGTGCATACTAGGTTTGTAGGTCCTACACTTGTAGGCTCACCCTGAGACTCACATTATTGATTCAATGACTCATATACATTATCAATCAAACTCATAAAACCTTTCATTCCTATGTTCATTAATTTCACTAAGAAATAATGACCCTTCATGTATAAGACTAGGCATCCTATGCATATACCTTCTCAAGTCACTTACTAGGTTCAAGTACTTAACAACTTTGACAATAAGGACCTTCCAATATTACCTTCACATCAATAATTAATTCATAATAACATATACCAAAAATTTCTTATAATATTAGAATCACTATAACAATGATCAATATCCTCTCTCATAGCTACATTCTTCAATGACCTCATGAAGACCTTTCTCAAGAACCTTTGATATCAATGAAAACATCAATACCAAACTTCAACAATAGGAACAATATTCAACAATATTCACATTGAATGTTTTTTAAATCCTCTTTCATTTCACATTCTAAACATATTTTTTTTGTCTAAGATTATTCTATCTACATATAATTGATGTCTTTAAACCATTTTCATCACAAGCATTTGAAAAATTTATATTAGACCACCAATAATTTTGGTGTTAAAAGTTGTTTACAATAATATATAACCAAATATATTCTATCCCAATGTTAAATAATCATGAAAGAGAACACTAATATGAGTAATTATATTTTTAAATCTAATCATTAAACACTAATATATATTAATTTTTCATGTAATAATTACACAAATTTTGTTTATATAATGAAGGAGATATAACACTAGCTAGTGCTCTTATAACATATAAAAAATGAAACATAATTTCTCATTTTTTCCCTGAGCATTAGCTATGGATAGTGCATTTGTACTATGGTATGTGGTCCCATATAATGTTTGGAAAACATAATAAAATAAGGGTATATGAAAGATGTTATTTTGTAATATTACTTGAAATTATTACAAGGAAAAAAATTATATAAAAATGTTTATTTTATTCTTATAATTTTCTTTTCTCATTTCACTATGTAAGAACTCATCTCTATGAATATATTTACCATAATGTATGTGTTTTAATGTGATGGATGTTAATATAGACTATAGGTGTTGATTTTGAAAAATACAAAGCTATATTTGTCAAATATATTCAAAATATATCTTTTATCTTATGGTTTGCAATGAAACTTATTTGAAGGTATTCATAATGGGTGCTACTCCAAAGTATAATGAAGGCATGGACGTGATTATAAATCATACCTTGTGATTAATTCTATTATTTTTTACCAATGGTATTTTAGGTGTTATTTGGATCTTGAGGTTTAAGTTTATTTGTACATTGAAAAAGGGTTTATGTTAAAAAATAATAATTTAAAAAACTTATTTGTAGTTTACTTAAGGTTTTATCAATATGTGTAAAATATTATTCTTTTTATTTATTTATTTTTATATGAAAATAATTAAAACTTTGGTTCACATTTTATGTGCTGTATTTAGGTTATCATTTCAAGCATAGTTCACATTTTGTAGTATCTTTCCTCAACATGGTAATAAATTGAAAATGGATATGGGCTGTATGTATTTTCTCATTGGATAATCTCATTAGATTTGAGATTTTGATACATATATAATCAATAAAAGTCCTTTTATATTCATTGATTTTGTATCCATCTCTAAATAAATGGTGTCAAATGATATATAATTACTTCTGTATATTATTAATATGGTTATAATCATTATTAATCTTAATTTAAAACCATAGTTCATTCTTTGGATTATAATTTGATTGTTTTTAATTACAAAAAATTAGTTAAAAAATTAATACAAATTATTTATAACATAGATAAGGAATGTGTAAGTAAATATTTGGATAAAATTTGTACCAATTCTTTACTTTGTAAATTTTGGTTTACATATAATTAAATAAATTACTAGTTAATACTAGTTACTTTGATTTATTCCAAAATACAAGATCATATGAATATGAATAAATATGTTTTTTTTAATTATTGAAACATGTAGATATAACTAAGGGATGAGATGGGATATAACTTTTAATTCTTTCCTTGAGAAATATATAGTTTTGATTTCTATAGTACATATATAAGCTAATTACATAAAGTGGTAAAATATAATGGTGGGAAAAAGATAGGGAAATATATATCTACTTTCAAAGTAGAGAGTTTATTATTGTGATGTAATCACATATGATATTTATTTTCATAAAATATTTGACAAATATCACCCAATTCTAAAGAGTATGGTTAACACCAATTATAAATTTTCATAGGATTTGGTTTTCTTCATTGTAATCTTACATTTAAATTTTTCAAATTATACAGAGAGGATATAATTTATTTGTATCAATTACTAAACATATTTATTAATTAACATTTTATTATTGAAAAATATCCATTTGACCCATTTATATTCTATTTATTCTCAATATCACTAGATGCATCATTTCAAGGCTCAACCCATTTCAATTACGCATAATTATTCTAAAAAAAGAATATATTTGGATTCATTATTTTGATTTCCTAAATTAATTACACTAGATAGAAACATAAAAAATCTATATTTTAGATTTATCTAAATTTAACATTTTTAAACTTATTTTATAGCTTATTTTTTATATTACATATTTTAATGAATTTATTATTTTGGACTCATGCAATGTGTTGATTTTAGTTGAATTAAAAAATGGTCATAATGATGAGGATTTAAGTCTTTTTTAATAGATATAATAAGCATATGAAAACACCAAATCATGTGCTCTAATTAGTATTATCCTACCACATTCCAGTTTTTTAATTGAAAATTAGGAATCTCTCTCAATGATAATAAACATAGGATTAAGGATTATCAATGCATAATTTGTAATATATAAAAATATTATGATTATTATAGTAATCATTTACCATCCTTGAGACCAAATTTATTTTTTAAGTTAAATGAGATGTTTTTCTCACATTTTGTATTATATTTGGTTAAAAAAACTATATAAGAGAGATAAAATTGACTATTATTTCCTTAGACTATTTCATGTATGTTATCCAAAAAAAAATTGGGTCATATCATTAAATTAGATTTCCCTAATCTAGATAGAGTTATTCAATGTTCTATATGAAAACAAGAATCAACATCACATCTAATATTTAGTTATCAAAAATATTAGCATGGTAAGTAACCCTACACTCCATGAATAAAATTAGAGTTTCCTTATGCTTAACCTGAGTATTAAACTATCATAATAAAATTTATTTAAATAAAAATGAAAATTATATATCACCAATTTCATGTCCCAGAACAAAGAATATCCAAATTTTAAGAATTTAAAACACTAAGGTTCAAAAGTCCTAGTCTCTACATCACATGTCAATAAGAAAAAGGATCAAGAATGTTTTTCCTCTTAGAGTGAAATAGATTCAAAACATCATTACTAAATTTTAAACATATATAAGGCTGCATTGAGTGGATAAATTTCCCATATCTTGTTATAAAATATCTTGTTATAAACTTCTATGTTAGGTTTGTACTTATCATAGGATTAAGTTATTATCTCATCAACTAAAGTTCCAATTAAGAATAAAATTACAAAATAGGTTTTATAAATTAGAATTGAATTTCATTTTATGAGTTTTATTTAACACAATATAATTATAAAAACTATGCATTGGAAACATATATGCCACCAATTCTTAATTCATCTCAACTAATCATGCTAAAAAAACTCTAAGGAAAGTAAATAAAGCCGTTAAGCCATGCAACACCACTAGCTTACAATCATAATGCAACACCAAACAAGGATGATTCATATTGTAAATGTATTTAAATTTAATAAATCCAAGATATAATTTATATGAATACCTAAATTTACCTAGAGTTAACAAGATGATCTTACTTGGGATATTTTATAGGCATTAATAGATGCCACCATACCAAAAGTGAGCCAAGGGAATCCATAATTAAGTGATAGACACCGATTAGGGTGTTATGTATGTGGTAGTTTTATAATTTTATTGTGGATTATTTGGATGTTTAATTTATCCAAATCATGATACCAAATTTTAATGGATTTTTAATGTAAAAATAATCAATATTATCTTTAATATAAATAATTATACCTTCCAAATGATTTGGTATAGTGTAAGGTAGAACCAAAAGACTTTATTTCTTTTATATCACTTTTTCAACTATGATTCCTAATTTAAAAATATTTTATGAAATTTTTACAATGATTTACATATAAACTACTATGTGATCAAATTTCCTTCAATAACTATGAATATCTACTTTTTAATAGTTTATGTGCATGTAAGAAGGATTTTTATCTTATATACATAGTTGATAATGTATTTTAAAGTTTGATCATTAATAAAAATTTATTTTTGATCTTTTTGTTTAGGCCAAATATGTTAAACACATGGAAGGTGGTTAGAATAAACATTTATTTTTAAAGGTTAAAATTATTTTCTTTATATGTAAGATGTTTTAGATAAAGGTAAAAATAGGTTTTGATGGGATCCCGAAACCCAAGTACAAGGAAAGAAAGATAAAGCTTCAACTCCCACAGGCAGAACCTAAAAACTACTACAGAGAAGTAGCAAAAATAGGTTTTAAATGGACCTGAAACCACCAGAGAGACCACTGGTCAAAACCCAGATTTAACATAGATCTGGCTACACCATAGATAGAAGACTACAAAAATAAACCAGAGAACAAGACCAGAAAACATAACCAGCAAGAAGAACCAGACTATTCTTCCAGTTCCAAAATCATTTTCATAGTTTTTGTACCTTTCACAATAGTATCCTGAGTGGTAGTTGCCACCAACTTGGCTCCCTCTTGTGTAGCCTTCTTTCTTGAGCTTTGTTTCATCCTTTTGCTAGGCCCCTCCAAAGATTTGGTCTCCTCGCTAGCTCTTTTTCCAATATTGGTAGCTGCAGCACAAATGTTGGACGTTACTTCCTCCATTTTCATTTTGTTCTCCCTAATGAGTTCCCGAAGGTTATTCTCATAATCTTTGAGCTTGACTGGGATATCTCTTATCTATTTTTCCATGTTAATTTTGTTCCATGAAGCTTTCTGGTTATCTTCCATAATTTCCACTTTCCTTTTGAGATCCTTAATCTCCTTACACATCCAAGAATCAAGTTGGAGAGAAGCCTCTGCTTTGCAATTAACCCAACTCATAGGTGTGTGCTTTCCATCGTTCTGCCTTTTCTCTCTCCATTCCTCAAAATTCTTATTGGGACTGTTCCTGCCTTCTTCAAATTGATCCTCTCGGCCCCTTTGATACTGTTCTTTTGTTCCAGTTTGAATTTCCATGTCCATTTCTTGATTGTCATCTTGAACTGTATTTTCCCTTTCGTTTCTTGAAACAGGGTCCTCAACAGGGCCATCCTGGACAATATCTTCCTCTGACACTTTCTGATTTTCCTCAGTTTCTTCTTTACTATTTTTAGATTCCTCCTCTTTGATGACTCCTTTCTCATTCTTCTCTTGACATTCTTTGTCCTCTTTTGAATTTGTATTCCAGCTTTCAGTACCTTCTTCTTCCTCCAAATTTTCCTCCCTAGGTTTATCAATTCTCTCCCACTCTGTATCTTCTTCTACTTTCTTCTACTTTCTACTTTCTAGATTTTATATGTAAGATGTTACAATTGATCTTCTATATAATATAAATTTCTAAATCATACTTTTATGTGTATTGTTATTTGAATTTATGGATGATATTTTTTAAGAGTTCTAAAATCTAGAGTTTCTTCTCAATTTAGTATTTTTTAGTTGAACATTCTAAAAGATTTGATACTAGGTACCATTTAACAAAATTAAAAGGACATGTTATATGTCATATTTTTTTTAACAACCAAAATGTGGACTTGAAAAGTTCTTAAACTTTGATTTTGTATTTTTATATTCTTTAAAATAATAAATAAACAATTTTTAGATATTTATTTGATATAAAAAATTATATTTTTTGATATTCAATTTTCCATGGCTAACGAAGCTTAAATAGTATTTTATAAGAGATTAGGTTTGGGGAAGGGTAGTTTATGCATGTATCTAAAATATATATTAAAATATGTGAATTATTTATGGATTTTTAGATAACTTATAACATTGTTTAATCTATAAATGTGTCATATAAAAATAATTCAGTATTAAAATGTCTCTACATTATTTTGGATTTATGATTGAAATATACCATTCTTTTTTTTTTACGAACATAAAAGGGATAACTATCTTAAAAATATGTTTGTATTCATGCACTTGTTTTGTAAACATAGAAAAGAAAGGAATATTATATGAATGACATAAAATTGAATTTATGTATTTACTACACTATGTTATTATACTTATAATTATAATTCATGTAAAATAATATATTTGTCATATAGTTTCACACATAATTCAGTTGCCTTGGAAGTCATGTTGAAATATATAGAAAATTTGTGTAGAATATTAAAATTTAGAAAATACACATAACATGTGAAATTTCAAAAAAAATCCTCAAATAAATATGATCTCATGGAATGCAAATTTTTATGCATAGCATTATTCATTTAACATCACCAATAATTTCCACTATAGAATTGATAATGTTTTGCATAATGGAAATAATTTATTATATCACAAAAATTTATATTATAAAAATATTGGAGATATACTTAGTCTCAATGTATCATTATATTATTCACTAGTCACCACACACATTTTTCAAAAACAAAACATTGAAGTTAAAACATGATTATTTTCAATCTAGCACTTAAAACCTTATTGTAGTGAAAACTATGGTATCATGAAATAGGATGATTTTAAGATTTACATGAAATAATATTATTTAAAAAGTCTTTATATGATTAGGAAATGAAATTTGTAGGTGTGAATCTATAAATAATAACCTTTTTCAGTACATTCCATACATGTGGAAAATTTGGAACTTTATATTAATATAAGATGATGCTTGCAAAGGTTGTGTATTTTGGATTTACATTTAAAAATTACATTTACTAAAATAATGCAAAGCATTTTTATGAAAATTATTTTTTTCATTTTCATACAATCATCACATACAATGAGATCAATTTTATTTGAGGCATAGATTTAGCTTAAGTCATTCCCCCAATATAATTCTTAAAATACCCTATATTCGATTAGTGATTTTGATGCATGACTTGTTAAAGACTATAACTAATTTTTCTACCTTATTGGATATGTTTCAAAAAAAATCTTTTATGGGTCAATTAATTGTATAGTGAGTTTTGGAAATATGTATACTACCACATTATAGTATTATTAATTTCTAGATAAGGAATGCAAAAAATTATTTGTTAAACCCAAAAAATATTCCCCTTATTAAATATAGTATCACTCTAATGAATGTATTACTATTTGACTATGATATTTATAAATAATTCTTCTACACTTCTATTGTGATGGAATAATACATGAATTCAAAGTGGAGGCTCCCTAAACATTACATCGTGTAAGTAGTATATATTTATTCTAGAGAGACATGTTAGGTTATTGAAATATACTTATGGGAGTACATGGAAATTATTTCTATACCATACATTAATTTTTGGTATTGGGAAGGGAGAAATAATTTTTTTACATGCATAAAAACTTCTCCAGATAGATAAACTTATTTTAATGTTTATTAGTTTGAAGTTCAAGATGGGACTCTATAATTTGGTCAGGTATGTTCCATTATAGTATGTTCCATTTATAAATATTATTTTTATACTATCATACATGTTTTTCAATATTATTAGAGATTTATAAAGAATTAACAAAGACAAATACCCAATTTCGGTACTACCTTATACAAAATTTTCTTCTCAATTTAATTGGGCATGTCTCCAACATGATTAGAAAATATGATAGTTTAATGAAATGAACTTGTTTTTGTCTCTTATCACATGGCTTTAGAAAACACTATCTATATACCATTTGATGTCTTCATCTTGAATGTGAAAGGCAGTCTAAGCTAGCATAGATTCATATTTAGTCTTATGTTCTTCCTTAGCAAATAATCCATCTTTACTTTTGGGCTCAATATGATTAGTACTAACTTTATTTGGATTCCACACCAATTTTTGACCCTTCTCGTGCACTATAAAATCTCCATATACATTGTTATGTCATATTTATTGATCATTCCTTCTCCCATGATATCATGATAACTCATCCCTTGAGACCATTATACAATCACTTGGTCTATGACCAAAGATATGACAAGAAAAATGCAAACCATTGCAAGAATTAAAATACCTCATTACATTAGGCTACCTAATTGGTCTCTTCATTTTGACTTTCATGTTTGTGATATCAACTTGTTCTATATTCTCACATCTTTCTCAAACTTGTTCATCTTGTCTATGACCTTCTCATCTAGTTTTGTCTTTGACAATCATAATCAACTTATTTTATTTTTATTTTTATATTGACACGTTCTAACTGATTCTTGAGATCCTTAATGATCTTATCATCATTTTTGGCTTCTTTGACCCAATCATTCTTCAAGGTACAAATATATTCCTTAAGGTCCTTAACCATAGATATCAACTCATGATTCCTCTTATTTTAATTATTCAAATCATTTAGGGCACTTATGATCTCAGCTTCAAGTTTTAATTTAGCTTCTCCTTCTTCACTATCTAATATACTTCTTCATCATGCATGTTGTCTTCTTGATCACTAAACATGTTGTGATTCTTAGGATCACCTTCAAGCTGCTAGGCCTACTTCAAAGGATCAAGATTTGATACCAAATAGTGGAATAATAATTAATGAGATGGAAAAGGAGAGAATCAGTATTCAAAACCTTTCTTTAAATTACACTTAAGCAATCATGAACCATTCAAATAAGCATATAGATCTAGCAAGTATAAACAACTATCCACATAAGATTGAAACACAAGAACACATAACATATGTGGGAAAACCTCAAGGGGAATAAAACCCATATATCTATGAAAATGTAATAAATTCCTATAAAATAAAAACCAAATTTATTGAAGCACCAATTCCACATGGACTACCAACCCCAAATAGCCAAGCACCCACTTGACTAGGCTTTAGAAATCACCCACTTGAAAGGAGGCACCAACCCCACTAGATGACTTAGAACCAACTCAAACACATAATTATTATGATAACCTTTATAAAAAAAAATTTCTCAACTAACTAATGATGATCACCTCTTTATATCTTCATACTCTTATCCCTCTCAAACTATCTTCTAGGTATATTTGCTCAACTAGGTTTCTTTAAGACTTATTAGGTCATATGACCTTGAAATTAATACTTAGACATCCTATTAGATATTCATGAAAAATAATATAAACTATTATTATTTTATATAATACCTTATTCCATTCAAGGATCTTCTATCCTTTTTTTTCCTCTCTTTAATCCACCAACTAACCAATTAGGCCTAAAAGGCCTTGTTTTTATACAAGCATCTTGCTCATACACCTCTTGGTTGGACACACACACTTAACCACTTATATTTTTGAAAAAATAGGACTTAATTCATTTTAAAATTAATAATAAATAATTTCATTAGGTCATCCAATACTCAAATATAGCAAATCATTCTTTAGGTCTCATGGAGACCTAATTCCATTAGGCCTACTTTAGGACATGTTACCTTATGACTCCTTGGAGAAATATAAACCTATATAAATGGAATTTTTTTTCCATAAAATATTAAAATATGCCTTATCCAACATCATCTAATCTCCATAACACCTTTTAGGTCCAACCACCACTTGAAACACTCCATTAGCAATGTCCACATTAGGCCTTTGAACACATAAAAAGTCTATCTTGAAAAATTTAATATAACACATAATTTAACCAAAAAAACATGAAAAAAATAATTTATACAAAATATAAATTACCTAAACAATATCACCATATGCATTAGACACTTCCACTCAGGAGATAATGACCCAAAATCACCTCTACAACTTACTTAGAATTATTAGTTTTCCTCAAAGATCAGTCATGGTGACTTTGAAATATAATAAATTTTTAGACACAATAAAATAATATTTATTCATTAAAAATATTATATGAAATATCTATACCATTTTAAAACATAAACATCATGTGGTATAATGGCAATTATTGGTCTTATAGACCAATTTCTTGACCTCATTGAGACAGACAAGCCATTTTGGCTTCATCATTTTCACCACTATACCTAAATTACAAGATATATATAAATAATTAATAATAAATTAAAGTATTAATAAACATATCCATGTAATTTATTTCATATTTCTATCATGAAAACATATTCCAATGCATCTTGTCACTATTGCCTAGGTTTTTCACTATTTGCACCATTTGACCTGTTAGCAATTGGCTAACTTGGATGACCAGTTTAGAACACTTGAGGGATGTAAAATATCTAAAAATTTTCATGGAATTTAAACATGAGTCTCTACATTATTAATAATCCATTTAATTACTATTTCCAATGCAACATTTGACTTTTACAATAACTTATTCAAAAACAAGCCTGTAACTTAACATTTTCTCTCTTCTATCTCTAACCAATACGACCTAGAGGTACTTGGGAGAGTCCAATACAATATTAAATATCTTACCTAATAAATTAAATCCATATTTATCATTTTTGATAAACATATTAAATATCAAGTATTTATTAGGGTTTAAACCTATTTCCACTCTTAACGATCATTCATAAAGCATAACCCCTCAATCCAAAAAATAATTCATATAATTTTTATATATAACCATTCCATATATACCATGAACTAATTATTTTCCCATGAAAATGTTTGAAAAGCTAATAATCACAAGAAAATCCTTCTTAGGTTGAGAACCCTTCATTTTGAGCACTCGAGAGACCTCCAAACAACTTTTCATGGCTTGTCCTTCACAATATGACCTCAAAATACATGAAAAACTTGAAAAAACATAAATTACCTATAAAATTATTAAATAATCTCAAACACCTTGAAATTTGATCATGACCCCTCATTAGGCCACATTCCCTCTCTTTGCTCTCTAGACCTTAACCTACAAACCACATTAGTCCTTAAAATTAACCTTCATGCTTCTTTCCATGAACTCTCCACCTCACTCACATACTAAATAAACCTATATAATTCTTAAAAACTTCCATAAATCCCTCACATTCCTTGACAACATATCATGATACTTCATTAGGCTAGTCAAGGTCTAGGTGCAGACTTGGTCTGAAGGTCCCACCCTTGTAGGCTTACCTTGAGACTCTAATGAGTTTAAATTAATCACATACATGATCAAAAAATCTCATAAAACCACTCATGTATTTTTTCACTCATCTCACCAAGATACCCTGCTCATACCTTCTCACAAGGTCTCTTCATGTTATGACTAGGTTTAGGCTACTCAAAGACTTGTACCTTCATGCAATCATAAGTCATTAATTGCCTTAAAATTATCTCTTTTGTATTCAAATTATATTTCATGACAACATCCTTCAATGACAACACTCCATAAATTCCCCTTGTCATATCAACACACTGCCAACTAGGCACACTCTCTCAAAGACATCAACCTTATGCAAGATGTACCTTTAACATCAAATGATAATACTCAATAATGTCTTGGTGATGTGAGAAGAGGGAAGGCCTAAAATCCATAAGTGCATATATCATTTATTTTTTTATGCTTTTATCACATTCAAATAGAAACATGAAACAAATATGTATGTAGAAGTAACTAATATGTTGTACATCAACCTGTAACTAACATATAGATTCCAAACAGCCAATAGAATATGTAGATGCCCAGATTATTTTCGTATTTTTGAAAAAAAAAATTTATTTTTGGAATGTGATAAGATAAGAATATCCTATGATCACATCCAAAGGATGGCCATAGATATATCCCCATTGTGAAGTTAATCTAATAAATTGGTGATGTTACCAAAGATCATGCATAGGTGTAATATCTATCACTAGAGTATCTATGATGGTCTACATATGTATAATAGGACTCTATGGTTGTGAATCAAAAAATGTAGGAGTATGGGTTCATGGAACCCATCATGATTTTTATTTTGTTTATATGGATTAATAGTAATAGGAACATGTGTGCCTATTCTAGATATCTAAATATGGTGTGTAGAAGATACTAATTATGTGGAATCCATTATATGTCTCGAATGCAAATATTTTTCAAGTATTGGATACCTAGTAAATGGGATTGCCAAATGTTTACACTTTTACAATGGATTAGCCTTATTATGTTTGATAATTAATTTTATGGGTATAAATTTTCATATGGAACTCTAGAAATAATAATTATTTGATTGGCATGAATGTATTTAACACATTCATGCACTATATAAGGTACCATTTGAAGAGTATGTATCCAAAGGTGTCTTAATATCATGTCAAATACACATGTAGAATGTATAACTAAGAAGATAATAACCACATATGCAAGAACCCATGTAAAGGTAAGTCAGAATCATCAAAAATCTGCAGTGAGGTCCCATCAAATGATCTAACTAATCTGTTAGATGGGTGTAAAAAATTATGAGTATGATCCATATGTGTGAGTAATTTCATGGTTTAAATGTTCTTTCTTGCACCATTATTAATAATAAAACTACATATAGATTGTTTATCAAGGTATGCTCAAATAAATAAAGAATTAAGATCTAATTCATCATCATTAATCTCACTATCATTAAATTTAATATAATGCCTCTAAACCATAGAAGGTGTATGCCATGTGTAAGTACCAATAATCCCATATAGTGGGTGCTCATAGTGTAATGTAAGAGGGTGTGTGTTATATACCATTTTCACTTCCACATCCTTATTATAATGGTCTTGCAAAGGATTATTAAATTTCTTCTATTTTTTGTGATCACCAAGTTGTGAACTTGATTCCTTTGGAGGATCATCAAATGTAATATTTTTTTCATCGATGAGGTCTTGGATATTATGCTCCAAGGTAAAAAATTTTTTTATAAAATGTGTAGGGACTTAGTGAAAGTCAAAATAAGCATTTGAATCATACCCTTTACATATATGTATACCTATATCAACCTATATAGAATGAGGGAGATATATAATATGACACTCTACTAGAAATGATGGTAATGAAGTGGGAGACTCAAGTAAACATGTAAATTATCTTCATGGTGTATTGGATAAGATAAGCTACTTAGGATGTTATGAAACTATACTAACTATGGTGGTCATTTACTTTTTATAATCAAGAAGTTTTACTTTGTAGCTTGGTTTAATTGTAAACTTGGTATTGGATGTAGATATAGATAGTGTATTTTATATATATTTAAGCTTATTCAATTAAATAAGCTTCATTTCAAGATCCTAAACAACATGGCATAACTCATAAAAATATTTGAATTTTTTTAAAACACTAGAATCATGTAAATCAGTAAGTAAAATTTGATTTAATATGTATTGAATTTATTTATTTGACATAGGATTGGTCATTTTATAAAACATTGTATTATACCTCAAGACATATTCATTGATATGTTGATTAGCTCCTTGTTTTATTTTTATAATTTGGGCATAGTAAATGTTTTTAGAAATGTTAATGGAAAAGTGTGAAAAAAATGGATTTATAAGAGGTTTAAATGCTTTCATTGATTGAAGAGTTAAATCATAGAACCATGTAAAATCATAATACCTGAGGCTCCTTGGAAATAATTTGGTCAAAATTTTATCATTAGAGGCATAATAAAGGCACATTGCATAGAAAGATGGAAGATGTTGCTCAAGATCACCCTTGCCATCATAAAAAGTGAAATTAGATGAAAAAAAATTAGTTGGTAAGTGGTGCAAAGATATCTCATATGAAAGAGAGTTATGCAACACAAATTGGGAATCAATATCATGAGGAGACTTTAGATCCTTTTCTTCAATGTTTTTAACCTTATCCTCCAAGTTATTTATAATTTGAAGGAGTGTTTAAACTATAAATCCATTGGGATGTAAATCAATAATTTGATTAGTCACCAAAGGATATGTAAACATGGTTTTAGTATTAATAGTCATTGAAACCAATATTTGAGTTTAAATAATTGGTAATTCCATGATAGGTGTAGCAATAGTAGTTTTAGGAAACAAAAGTTGAAGACATATCGCATGCCTTCACTAGAAGCATGAAGCAATGCCATGCTCAAGGGGAGGGTTTTTGGTATATGGGGATGAAATATAGATATGATATCATGATCAATATATGTAATCTCATGAGAATCTATGGTTTTTACATTTTTATTTTCTAATATGGTTATTAGTATTTCATCAAGATCTCTAAGGTTTTGATGAATATAGTCATGAAACAAGGTGATTGTTTCACTTTCTCATGATCTATTTTCTCATGTTCATCAATTTTAATTAAAATCATGGTTTTATATATCATAATATTCTATTATAACCTCATTATTATGTTTCTAATTTTCAACATGAGTATCATCATGGACCATGGGATCAGGTTCCTCATTGGTTTGAGATATCTTAGGTGATAGGATGGGAATCTCAAAGTATTAGGCACACATACCAATATAGGGATACTATTATGTTTCATGAAAAATAATATAAAAAAATAAAATGAAAAATTTCAAAAATATAAAACCATACTTGATTAAAACCCCTAGGAATCAGAAAAAATTGCATTCATACGAATTGGGTTCACCAAATATTTAACCCTAAATTGGATCTAGATCCTAATATGGTATAGATAGGATTAGTAATATATAAGTGAATAATAAAAAGGGTGATATATATATATATATATATATATATATATATATATAATGTCTTATTTCTTGTTCATTACAATATCTAACATAGTTGTGTTTCCTACTTTTAGCATATCTCAATATAATAAATCTAGTATATGTTATATATATTTTTTATAATTAATTGGATATACATAATATATATATATATATATATATATACAAAAAATAGATATAACATATACTAGATTTATTATATTGAGATATTCTAAAAATAGGAAACACAACTTTGTTAGAAATTGAAATGACAAAGAAATAAGATAGTTGGTTCTGATGCTAATATAGATCTAGATATGGAATAGGTAGGAAACATAATGGAATAATATTCTAGAATAGTTTCCAAATTTTGGAGTAAGTGCCTTTGTAATTGTAGACACTTATGCTAGCTTGAGATGATTACGTCGATGTTATTGTCTACATCATATCTAAGTGTTTAGTGTAGAATACCTAATAAAACTATATGAAACCACCTATATGCTTATGGGTTCATATTTTAATTTAATCTTGTGAATTCAAACCTAGGTCATGACTATCACTCCTTGTTAAATAATAAAATTCTAGTTCTTCATCTTCATATTGGCCATGGGAAAAATTGGTTAGTGGGGACATAATTTTGATCTTCCCTAAATACCCATATGTCAATGATCACTACATACATAACCAAAAATCCAAAGAGGGCCTTAGACTTATGTAATTATCCTACATGTGTTGGCTTTTGTATCAATCATGAAATGTGTGATAAGTAATCACAGTAGTGATCTAACTTTTAACTTGGAAAATATAGCTATTGTGTTGTTCCTTTAATAATTTATACCTGTATATCTATTTTCCCCATGACTAATATGTAAATATGATAAAATAGGGAATATTTTCTCACTTTAATGCTTTATTGAGCTCTTTTGATAATTTACCTTGGTCTCTTTAGGTATTTTAGGTGATTTTAGAATGAGGACTGATCGTTTATATATACCACTCCTATTGGGAAAATATCTTACACAATAACACTTAGGATGACCATTAGGATACATTTCATTTAAACATTAGACAAATTTTGGGAATCAGTCACTTTCATTAAAACATGACACCTATGTCAATGTAGGTGTCTATCTAAGATGAAAGTGTCTAGGGAGTAGTAAAATAGGTAAATGCTCATAATTTGTAGTTGTATAAGATAAATATGTTTTAAGCATTTTAGGAAAGATAGAAGGACCAGGTCATCAAGATAATGTTTTTAAACTAAGAGATAGGCCAAGGGGCACAAGAGAGAATATGTGATACTTGTAGAAGTGGAAAAGGTCTATAACTTAGAGGAATAGCCATGGTCTAAGTTTTCCAAGTGTATAAGACTTAGGTGCTATATAATTCAAAATTTTCATATACATTATGATGGGACTCTATTAAAAATATTAATATATATAAAATACCCATAGAGTATAGTTGATAGTAGATATACTCATTATCAAAAAAATAAAACATGATCCATATAGGCTATCATCCATTTCCACAAAGATCCACTTTTATAGCTATCAATATCACTCTATTATCTGGATCTAATTCTATTTTTCAATTTCAATATTTTTATAATCATAAAAATATTTTTAATAAACCTATACATTGTTAAGGTGAATAAATCTCAGTTCTATTTCCACTAACATAACATTACCATGGTCGAATATCACATATAAATTCAAAAGGAGAGTCCTTCCCCTGGATTAGATGTATGATATATTTTGGAAGCTCATATGTTATTTTATGCATCAAGTTTTTGTATCCTCTTCAATATGTGTTTATAAGTATAGATGAACATCATAAATTGATCTATATAGAATATAATATTGAATAAACACCTAAGTTATCTTCTAGGTAAATGAAAATAAAGTATAGTTTTTTTCAGGTTCCATAGATAAAAAGGTAATTAATACATAGCAAATATTGCATGATATTTGAATTTATTTGAAAATATTAAAAGGCAGAGAAAAAAATCAAATAAAACTAATATGGTGGTAATTTAGAAACATCATTAACTAATCTTATATATTCTATTTCTTGTTCAATAATTTGAGATATTATTAATGAAATATATTCCACACTAAGACATTTTATAAAAATAAACAGATATGAATAGAATGAGAAGTATATAAATTTAAGATATGTGTTATGTATTTTCTTGGTATGAGTAAGAATATTATTTCCATAGTCAACTAATCACACATACACAAATTTATATTTTGTTCAAAGTTGATAAATGTTGCGATAAATATACAAAGAATGGAAAGGTTGTTTCTATAGGAAAAGAGGAATATTTTTTAAAATTTTTAAATAATTATTTTGACATAAACATATGTATTGGTTTCATATGATTATTCCAATAATAATGCATTTTTTCATCAACTAAATGGTTATGTAGAAAAATCTATCACTCCTAGTTAATGAATACAATATGGTTTATGTTTTATATTTTGTTCTTGATGATTTTTTTTAAAACTTATATAGTTGAAAGAGTTAACATAGAGAGTGTTATTTTAATGGAATGCATATAATTTAAAATAAATTCTAGAGCTAGTGAATTTTGATGTTTGCAGTGTCATATACCAATGAATAATTACTTAGTTAATGGTGTTATATATTTTATTCTCCTTATGGATGACTATTTAGAAAAGTATTGGGTTTAATTTTATTAAAAAATAAATTCAAAATCTACCTATTTTTCTAATATTTTAAAAGTATATGTAAAAAATAAGTCATGTAAAAGGATGAAGGTTATCAAGATAGATATTTTTTAAAATGGAGGATACACCTCCAAATAGTTTCTTCAATATTGAAAAAAAGATGGGATAGATCAAAATAAAGAAATAAATATACCATAATAAAATATTTTTTTATAAAATAGGTACTTAAAGGAGATTAAAATTACTATATTGATGTTGCATGAGAACTCTCTCCTAAATAAATACTGGATAATGGACATTTATAAGACAATATTATTGGTAATAAGATGGTAATAAGATGTCTTCTAAAATGTTTCTTTTTGTGTCTCTTATCATTCTTCCAATACAAAAATTTGAGGTATTTAATTGCATGTTATAAATGATATAATGGTAGCTTTAAATGATGCCATGGAAAAATAAGGTTTAGAAATGTGTGTCATCACCCTAATAAATCATACTAAAATCATTACCAAATTTTATTTATGTGAATGGGCTTCCATTACCTAATAAAAAATTTATATGAATTTTTTTGTCAATATTTTATTTGAAATATTATTGTAATTTATCTTTCAACAATCAATATTACTTTTATTTTGTCAATATTTATGGGATAATGATGGAATTTGATTCTATATTTCATTAGTATGACATCAATTTATTGGTCTATAATTGTTTTTAAGCTTTAATTTATTCCTTTCGTGTATATTATACTAACTAAAAATTAATTTATACTATAAATAACACATTTGAATCGATTGAATGATATTTTGGGGGCATTGGTATGAGAATGTTATTGCGATGAAAATGTTATTATTCATTATATTATATGAAATATCAAATTTTAACACAATCAAGGATTGATATAGATAGGATTGAATGCATGAATAAATTACCTATGTGTAGTAGTTAAGAAAACTTTTAGTGGCCTATATTAAGAAACTTAGAGGTCACTAGGTGAATCAACTTTAAAATGGTGGCAAATCAGGTTGGAAGGTGTATAATAGCATGGTAAAATTATAAGGTGGCACATGGTGAATACAATACTAGGAAGCATCTGAATGTACAATGTACAATGAAGTTGTTTGACTGCATAGTGTAGTCATCTGACTACATAATGTAGTTGTTTGATGACATTATGCAATCATATTATGACATTATTCAATCATCTAACTACACTATGGATCCATCATTACATCAATCATATGTATATGCCTTGAAATCATTTAAATTTACCATGCATTCATTTGACTACATACTATAGTCATATAGCTACATGGCATAGTCATATGCTTGCATAACATAGATATCTGACATCATAGCCTAACATTTAGCTTTTATAAGATGCATTAGATTATTACTCGTTAGATGGCTTGTATTTAATGATGTGTTAGATATTATATTTAAAGATAATGATTTTGTTAGTTTAATTTAGTTACATTTTATGTATAATATATGTTTTTAAAATGAGTGTTAATTTTCAATTTGATTTGCTGTAAAAAAAAATTATGAGTAGTTTTTTGGGAAAATAAATTAATTTTATTGAAATTAAAAAGGATAATTTTTAAAGTTATTAAAGTAATAGATGTCCATATACCTTTATTATCATTGTGCCAGTGTCATACATACTATTGGTAAAGAAATCAATTATTCCATTCATAAATAACATAATTGAGCATATGAGATACTATTTAATAAAATAATACTTGATACATAATTGATTTATGAATTAAAAAGAGAAAATATTGTTCAATAAACAATATAAATTTATAATGACTAAATTTAATTAAAGTATATTTAAAATACAACAAACTAAAACTTAGGTGGTTGGAATAACCCTTTTGTAACATGTCCTTCATAGTTGAATTTTTTATGTACTTGTCAATGGGTTTTTCAATATCTTTTTTGGTTGTTGTATTAGTGACTCCTATTATTTTAGTAAGAGAACTACAAATTAAAATCCTTTTTTCATCTGGAAACTCATCCACTGCATAACCTGAAACATAAAACCTCAAACATGTATCAAGATTTTTATCTAATCTATTTTGAAGATTAGATTTGATAGAAGATAGTGCACTAAATACCCTTACATCTTCCATAGACCCCAAAATAATTGTTTTATCATAATTTAAATAACTAAAAATATTTTTTAATTCTTTCTTATAGAACACTGTCAGGATACAATTTCTTTAATAGCTTTGTAATAGCACCTGATTCTATTGGTTCATCTAAGGTTAGATATTGTTCAACCATTATAATTTCAAATTTTGTTGACTATTTTTTCAATCAATCCTTTTGAAAAAAACCCTCAACTTAAAATCCATTAATTTATACAAACTTACTAAAATATTTAATGTCATTACCCATGTATTTGATAAATAAATTACTTGTTATTTATTTACCTTGTAGATTATTCCAAAATATATAATTCACCACTCCCATGGATCCAAGTAACTCATCCCTTTGAAATTGATCTCAAATTTAAGAAGATAATATTTTTTAAATGTTACTCAATTTCAATCATGTCTTATCTATGACATTATCATATAGAACTTGTGACATAGGTACTTATCTAAGTTTTACTCTAGCCACATGAGTTAGTATTTGGAAAGTGTGTAGTGGTATCTCCTTTCCATTAAAGACAATATAAAAATGGTCATTAATACTTATTTTCAAATAGTTTTTATGGTCCTTAATATCTGTTAAAATTTTTCTTCTTTTAAATATTGGTCCCTTAAAACTTTCATTTGAGCAGTATAATATATCAAGATACTAACAAGCATGTTTCCTCAACCATATGAATTCATATATATATATATATATATATATATATATATATATATATATATATATATATATATATATATATATATATATATATATGTATGTATGTATGTATGTATGTATGTATGTATGTATGTATGTATGTATGTATGTATGTATGTATGTATGTATGTATGTATGTATGTATGTATGTATGTATGTATGTATTTTGTGCATGTTTCATCAAATAATGAATTTATTTCAACATGGGTAGAATACCACACAATGTTAGCATAGTTTTGAAATTTATCAAATGGTACAATAATTATTTTACCTTATCATCATCCATCCTATATTTAAACATAAAACATATCAACGATTGACATTATTCAAATATTCTACATGTAGGGACATACATAGAAATCAATCTTGTATCAACATCTTTTAATAGTTTTTTATCATTAGTCACTCTAATCACAAATTTATAAAACTTTAAAAACTTTTTTAGACTACTTAACATGTATGTGTACAAGTCATGTGAAATCTCATCCATTTTTGTGACATTTTGAAATTTGCTAACAATTTTTTAAGTAATATTCATTATATATACCATGCAATCGATTGGAGTCATATATGGGGCAAGTATTATTTGTAGGAAAAAACACAAACCAATTTTGTTTCACTTACATTACTGATGCCCCATCCAAACCAACACATACTAACTTGGTGTTATATCATAATAAACATCCCAATAATATCTAGCAAATTAGAAATAACCAATTTAGAAAATTTCACAACATTACAATTTTCCTTCATTTTACTTATAGATAGTAGGTAATGTTTCCTTGAATGGTTCTCAAATGTATAAACATTCATACAAACCCATTATGTGTTGTAAACCACTATTACCTCATCAATGGATAGTGAGATAAACCATGTTGTTTTTTATTTTTCTTTTAAATTCTCCTTTTCAATCATCACAAGGCATTTTTTCATCTCCCAATCATTATTATTTGATCAATGTTATTGAGGAATGTTATGCAATATAATATTCTAAAATAAAATCTTGTAATATTAAAAATTAGAGATTGGTCTACCTCTTTTTAGAATGTGATATAAAGTGTAAAATTGTATTATTTTAGCAAGTAGATTGACATGCACAACTTTTCCAAACTGAGCTGTGATTGTTCTTTCTTTCTGAATGAGGTGTTGTTGATGCTTCTAAGGATTCTCATACTCTTTTACATAACATTGATGCATGCATTCTTTTTCTTTTTTATATCTCACTATTTTTTTTTAATTTTTCCATCTTTGTTTTTTACTGACTCATATATTTTTCCATAACGTTTCTTAATTGTGTTCAAATTGAATTACATTTTATGTTAATTTCCAAGTTATCAATTGTATATTATATATTTGCATTCTATTTATGTTTAAATACTATTTTTATGATTTACAAGTTTAATGAATGGGTATTTAGCTACCAAATCAAACTTAAATAGCCTTCCAATTGTCCATGTAATTTTCTTATTTCACATAGAATTTTAGTGTTTTTTTCAACTGAAGATTGTGTTGGTTAAGTAGAAATCTCATTTGGTAGTGTTGGGTACTTATTATCGACATCTATGATGATGTCCTTAAATTTCCTTTTCTTTGAATTTTGTGAGAGCATTTCATACCTAGAGACATCTTCTAGTGGAGGCATATCTTCAAAAGGGTTTTTTAGTGGGTTTTGCTTGAAAAATGAGTATAGATATTGTGATTACTATTAAATATTGGTCCTTAATATGAAAGTGTAAATAATTAATAATACAATAAATTATATAATATTTATATCCTCTATTTGGAATTTGATATCTACGGCTGTATTTCAATGGAGGCATATCTTTAAAACTATTTTCTTTAGGTTTTGCATGCAAAATGTTTGT
>JARHVA010009971.1:0-25000 GCA_037957365.1 Torreya grandis | reverse complement strand
GGGTACCAGAGGTACCACCTCCCACATTTGTCTCCCTGATTAGTGCCAAGCAATATAAGAGATTGGTGGAGAAGACAAAGCAATTCATTCTCATGGTGGTCAAACCATAGAAATCAAATAAGGTTGATGTTTTAGTCCTAACTACACAATCAACACAAAAATAGAAGTAGATGGGACAAATCATGGGAGAATATGATGGCTTATTCAAGTCACCCATGGGAGTTCCACTTCACTATCATGTAAAATATTCAATCAATTTGATCCCAAGATCACCTTTGCCTAACAGTCTTATGTATCATAGATTAGTTTTAGAGAATGATGAGATAAAAAGGTAGATTCAAGAATTGATTTAAAAGGGTCACATCAGGCCAAGCTCTTCACCCTATGGTATCTTGATTATCCATGTACCAAAGAAAGATGGAACATGAAGGCTTTGCATCAACTATCAAGACCTAAATAAAATCACTATGAAGAATCACTACCCCCTCCCTAAGATTGATGATCTACTAGGCCAACTCTATGGTGCAAATTTTTTCACCAAAATTGATCTCAAATTTGGCTATCACCAAATTCCTATCAATCCCATTGATGTCTAGAAGACTTCATTAAAATCTAAGGAAGGGATCTTAAAATGGTTGGTTATGCCTTTTGGCTTGACTAACATACCTAAAACCTTCATGAAGATGATGGATGACATCTTTCAACCCTTCACCAACTCATTCATGGTTGTTAACCTAGATGACATACTAATCTACAATAAAACATGGGAGGAACATATGTAACATGTTTGTAAGGTGCTTTAAACTCTTCATGAGTACAATTTGTATGAAAAAATCAACAAATGCACATTTAGGATGAAAAATATTTATCACCTGGGGTATGTTATGAATGGGGAAGGGGTCTATGTCAATCTAGACAAGATTTGGGTTATTCTAGAATGACCTACATTAAGGACCTTCATAGAACTTCACAGCTTCTTGGGTCTTTCAAATTTATATCATAGGTTTGTTATTAGATTCTCACATGTTTCTTGGCCACTAACCCAAGTGAATAAAATAGGAGATAAAGCTACATTTCAATGGGGTGAAATACAATAAAGGGCATTTGAGAATTTGAAGAACAAACTTTGCTCATCCCTTGTTCTTGCCTTGCCAAATTTGCATTAACCTTTCAAGTTGATGACAGATGCATCTGAATATGCCATGGGAGATATCATCATGAAACATGGCCATCTTATTGCCTATCATAGTGAAACTTTACTGACAAGGAGCTCTATTCCATTATGTAATCTTGCAAACAATGGAAACACTACATCTTGGGGAAAGAGATGGTCATCCACACTAACCATAGACCGTTAGAATTTATCTAGACATAGAGAAAACTATGAAATTAGAGGCACCAAAAGTGGGCCACATATATATAGTATTTATATTTTATAATCAAACACAAAAATGGGAGCTCAAATATGGTTGTAGATTGTCTGATCCACCCACCAATTACTGCACTCACAATAGTTCTTGACCTGTGCAAATATGAGACTACCACTTTGGGTGATCTATATGAATAAGATCCTACCTTTGTTGATACATATTAGATGCTTCAAGAAGGTAAACATGTTTCTAATTTCTATTTACAAGATAATGTCCTCTATCATATGAGGCACATCTATGTTCCAACTATAGAGTAATAAAAGATGATATGGGAAGCACATTTTAGTAGGATAGCTGGACTCTTTTGTGTAGAAAAGACATTGGTTATTCTTAAAAAACACTTATACTAGCCCCATATGTGAAAGGATGTGAAAATCTACCTCAAATTTTGCACCCCATGTGTGATAGCCAAGCCAACCAAAAAGAAGCAAGGATTGTACATGCTATTTCTAGAACCAACCAGGCCTTGGGAATCTATCTCAATGGATTTTATCTCAAGTTTTCCCACTTCAAAACATGGTAAGGACTATATTTTTGTTGTAGATGATCATTTTTCAAAAATGGATATCATGATTTCTTGTAAGAAAAATATATCTACTACAGAAACTACTCAAATATATTTTAGTCATGTATGGCTCCATTTTGGTCTCCCCAAGTCCATTATCTCAGATAGAGATAGCATGTTCTTGAGCATCTTCTAGTTCACTCTATGAAAGATGATGGATACCAAGTTGATGAAGTCCATAGCCTTCCATCCATAGATTGATGGTCAAATAGAAGTGGTGAACTACTTGATTATTCACATGATTTAGATGTATCACTCCAAACATCCTTACATATGGGATGAGGGGCTTATTTTCATACATGGATATAATCAGGCCCTACACAGCTCGATCAAGCATAGTCTATTCCAAGTATGCTTTAGGTTCCAGCCCATGGAACCAATTGATATAGCCATTCCATTCTTCACCATGGAATACACACCTCATGGAATATCCAAGGCCACAAAAGCAACAAAGTTCATTAAAAAAATGTAACACATCTAGCAGTAGGCTCATGACATATTAGAAAAGATGAATCAAAAGTATAAGCAATACAATGACAAACATAAGATTGCACACCATTTTGCTATGGGTGATAAGGTTTTGTTATAGCTTCAAAAGGAATGACTTTCAGGCCCACATATAAAAAATTTTCCTCTATAATATGGTCCCTACACCATCACTATAAAAGTTGGAGAAAATGTTTTTGAGTTGAACCTACCAGCCTACCTTAGTCTGCATCTAGTATTCAATGTGGAATTCCTCAAACCATATCATCCACCTTTTTTAGACACTTCCATCATAGCAAAACAACTAGACATTGATGAGCTTGATCTATAGAGTTTTTCTCTAGTGGAGGAGGATCAAATAGTGGACACCTAGATGAAGATAACAAGAGGATGCTCTATTTTGCTCTATCGAGTGGTCAAAATTGGCCAACTTAGCCACGAAGGTGAGTGGATCACAAAGAATCAAATTAATACACAAATACCACACTTGATGAGGAATATTGATGTAATGAGGACCATTAATTCTCAAGGAGGGAGGAATGATCTGGACAAAAATTTAGATGATAATTCGGGTGACGGTTCTACCCCAATTAATGATGGAACTTCTAGGAGCCATAACTTTTGCACCATAGCTCTGATTGACTCCCCATTTGAACTATTATAAAGATAAGAATGAGGATAATATAGTGAGATGGAATAGAGCTTTGATCAATGGTTTTTAACCCTTAAAAACCTAATAGAAGTGCTTAAAATTTCAATTTTAGTAGTGTAGTCTAAAAATAGTAAGTTTCTAAAAATTGTAATTCCTCAAATTTTGTATTGTTGTAAATCCTAGAAGTAAAACCACTTAATCTCCCTCAATATTGGTGGCCTTCCATAGCCTCTTCCTACCTTCAAAATGTGTATAAGTGAAGATGTAACCTGAAATGGAAATCAAACATCTCTTCTCAGAGATAAGCATATGGTTGTATTACAATCTTAAGTAATAAAACATCTCTTCTCAGAGAAATCATTGTTACTATGTTATTTTCATGTTCTTGAAATATTTTTAAATAAAAACTTATGAGTTTTGGATCATCTCCATAGTGAACTTTGAAACTATGAGTACCCTGAATGTAGTGGAGAATCTTCTTGGTTGCTTTCCAATATATCTCATGTGGTTCATATATAAATATAGATACCATTCACACTACATATGAAATGTTAGGTCTATTATGTGTATGGTAGAAGAGACTACCAATAATTTATTGATATGAGGTAACATCAACCAAAGGAGATGAAAAATCAACCTCAAAGCTTCACACTAGATAGAAAGGGAGTATGAAATGGATTACACTTAGACATGTTAAATCATCCAATTAAATCAAGAGCACACTTGAATTATGCGTTAATGATCTTAAATCCATATTGATAAATTTTAATCTTGAGGAAGTAATATAAAAATCCCATGTTAATCATTTTAAACATGTTAGAAAAAGGAATTTTAACTACTAAAATGGTGGATGAAGAATTCCTTGTGATCAATAGGTCATCCTTGTAGATAAAAAAACTAATATTGAATCATACTATAGTAAAATGTAGACATTTAGATTGGAATGGTATATGGTCAACCCAACCAAAAGAAGAAAGGAATCCATCTTGGAATACCAAGATCAAGGAGCTTGTGTGAGGCCATAGATAGATTTATGAAGTTTGAAAACTAAGAATGAATATTACAAAAATCCTTCTATTTTTTCCATGTATATTTACCCTTTAAGGTCACCATGAAGAAATACACTCTTCACATCCATTTGATGAACATCCTAGGGTTGTGTTTCATCAATAGTGATAGTGAGTTATGTTAAGTTCATTTTGTCAACTAGGTTAAATGTCTTAGTATAATCAATGTTAGATACCTGAGAAAAAACCCTTTACTACCAAACTGTTATGAACTCGTGCTACCCCTTCTCTTTACTTTATTAGTATAATGGTTTCTATGGACACATATGTTTTTTAATTCATCCTATGAATTTTTTTTTTATCCCACATTCATGGTAATTATTAATTATTTAGATTAGACTTAGTATATAAGTAAGTGTTGAGGCCAATGAAGGCATCCATAAATTTATTATATTGAGCTTGCTCAAAGGAGGTCACCCCCTTGAAATGGCATATGATCAATATAATCCCTTTGATATTTAGATAAATCTATTAGATTTTGTACTTTCATTAATTTATTGTAGTAGGATCCTCTCATCTGGTATCAGACTGCTTTTTAGGGCCAAATTTAATTTTCTTAGAAAGTGTTTTTATGTTCTGCTACATTATTTTTTTTGCTCTGAATACTATAATCTACTTAAAATTAGGGTAAATACTTGTCCACATAACTATGGTAAGTTCTTGGACATAATACCTAAAACTCATTGTGAGGAGTACCATAGGAACCCCAAAGTAGTTGGCCCATTGAGAGGACCTGCCAGTGAAAAGGGTAACAACCCCATCCTGATTGACTAGTTCCCACCTATGAGGAAAACCAAGAGCTATCATTTAAGGGTAAATCCATAGCCAATTTTTTTTGGAGAGTGTTAATTTTTCAAACAACATTTGTTGCTAGAGAGATATCTTTAAACCATTAGGCAATTTTTGAAACTTGGGGCCCATTTCTATCAGTTTCAAAATATTACCAGTAGAGAATAAAAAACTTACCATATCAAATCTTTGCATATTACCATTAGAGTATTAAAAGACTTTTCATACCATTTTTAGCATATTATCAGTAGAGAATTATAAAAATTTGCATATAATATCCATGCATATTACCATTAGAGTATCAGAAGACTTGTCATACCAATTTCAGAATATTCCTAGCAAACAATCAAAAATAGTTTTTTTTGTCATATCTCTCCACCTATGACTCTATTAATTCTCAAAATTTATTAGGACACATAAAATTACATTCTAAACATTTTATTCCTTGACATCCCATACCCCAATCCCACTTCTAATTACTACAATTCTCAATTTTTCATTTTTTCAGGTTTTTCCATGACTTTAGTTTTTGTCTATTTGCCTTGAAATTTTGCCACAGTGTTCATTCCCATTTTTTAATCCTTTGTATCTCTTGGAAAAAAAAATCATTTTTTCCATTTCACTTCTGAATTTTCCCTCACCTTCATTAATCATACTCAAATAGTTCAGAAAACCTAGTAAAAGTACCTTTACCCCTTCCAAATTTGCCCAAATTAAAAAATTCCTTTACTAACCATGTATTAACTCTAGTTTTCCTATCCATTACAAAAATAAAATATCTTATTCTGGCCATGGTAGTAACCTTAATAGGATTTAAAAATATGGAGGATGAAATTGTTGCCCTCAAGACCCGAATCAAAAATTTTGATGAAAAAATTCTTGAACTCAATCTTCAACATACCACCTTGAACAATAAACAATATCTAGAGTCCTCTTCAAACACTAGCTTTCTTCTTCCATTAGTTTTTGTGGGATGAAGCTTATTTTTGTTTAATTTAATGGTACAAATCTAACTAGATGGATATATCAGGTAAAACAATATTTTAGTCTACATAATACTTTTGATGTCAACAAATTCCTACTTACATCATTTCACTTGGAACATGAAGCCCTTTAATGGTACCATTGGTATATCAAGGTTTATGATGAGCCAATATGGACCAATTTCAGCACCCTTATTTTTTAATAATTTAACCCTAGTTCTTTTGATGACTTCACTAGAGAACTCACTAAGCTTCTCAAAATAAGAATTATGAGAGAATATCAAACAAAATTTGAAAAATTAGCCAATCACATAAAGGTATCATCTAATGAATTCTTTATCAATTACTTTGTTGGTGGTCTAAAGGATGTAATCTAATCTGAGGTCAAAATTTATTGGCCCAACATGATGATTAAAGCCCTAGGGTTGGCTAAATTTTTATAGGACAAGATCATAGATCAGTAGTAATCTAAATCCAATTTTACTCCATTCAAAAATACAACTCCATAATGATCTCACAAAATTCTAGCCCCTAGAATCACTCATATTAAGCATTTGACTAAATAAAATATGCAATCACATAGATAAAAAAAGACTCTATTATAATTTTTATGATAAATTCACTCGAGGACAGTGATGTGTTGAGCCAAATCTCTACCCACTGGCTGTGGATTCTCTATATAAAATTTAAATCTATAAATATGATCAGGATATAGTAGATGATTTGAATAAGCTCAATTGATTGTAGAACCTACTTCTTAGGAAGACCAACCAGAGATCTCTCTCTATGCCTTAGTAAGAGTCACCACCCTACAAACCATATGAGTCAAGGGTTACTTCAAGAAGATCCCTCTTACAATACTTATTAATTTTGGTAGCACTCATAACTTTATTGACCCTTAGATCACTAAATACTCTAATTGTTTTGTCCATCCTTACTCCAAATTTGAATTCATGATTGCTAATGGGGGCACATTACCTTACAAAGGGAAGTGTTTTAATGTGTGTATCTCTATTAGAGATTATAACTTATACTCTAACATATTTGCCTTTCCTTTAGGAGGATGTGATGTTTTAGGAGCCCAATGGTTATGCACATTTGGACCCATCTTATGGGATGTTTTTGAACTTTGTAGTTTTCAGACAATGGGAAAAAACACACATTAAAAGGCTTACACCTAAGGTCTCTCAGCATCATAAGCTCATATCACATGGAAAATCCTCTTAATAATAATTTATATGTCCTCATTGCCCAGCTCCATTCCATTCAAATACAACCATCAATGGTCTCCACTACTCTTGATCTATAAACCATTATACATAGGTATGCATGTGTCTTTGTCAAACTAGTGGGATTACTACCTTCACAGCCAGAGGACCACCATATTCAACTCCTTCCTATAAGTTTTCCTCCTAACATCAAGCCCTACTGCCACCCATTTTATCAAAATATTGAGATCAAAATGCTCATTTGAGACTTATTGAAGTAAGTCATTATTTATCCCAATACCATCCCATATTCTTCCCTAATTCTCCTTGTCTAAAAAAAATATGGGTCATGACACTTATATATTGACTGTTAAGCACTTAATCATATCATAATCAAGGATAAGTTCATGATCCCTATTATTGATGAGCTTCTTGATGAGTTTTTTGGTACTCATTTTTTCTCCAAGTTGGATCTCTACTTTGGATATCACTAGATTTGGCTTCATAAGGATGATATCCCTAAGATAACTCATAGTGTTCACACTATGAGTTTCTATCCATGCCCTTTCACCTCACTAATGTTCTTTTAACATTTCAGGCATTAATGAATAAAATATTCCAACTGTACTTATGAAAATTCATTTTGGTCTTTTTTGATGATATCCTCATCTAGTATAAAACATGGTATGAGCATCTCTAACATGTGGATCTCACACTGCAACTTCTCTCTAATCATCATCTCTATACAAACTAGTCCAAATGTGCTTTTGGCTAGTATGAAGTGGAGTTCCTTGGGCATATTGTTTTAACCCAAGGGCTTCAAGTGGATCCCAAAAAATAACTACCATGATAAATTAGCCTCATCCTTAGACACTCAAGAGCCTCCATGGTTTTTTAGGACTAACCATATACTATCACAAGTTTTTCAAGGATTATGGGAAGATTACAACTCCACTAACAACTATGTTGAAAAAGGATATTTTACATGGGGACACAAGCTATAGAGTGTGCATTTGAATAATTGAAATAAGCTATGTGTATTACACCTATTCTAACTATGTTATATTTTGTTATGACCTTCACTATCAAGAGTGATGTTTATGATAATAGAATTGGTGTTTTTCTCCTCTAATAAGGATACCCCATTACATTCACTATACAATCCCTTTCTGGCAATAATTTAGTATTCTCTCTTTATGAGAAGGAAATAATGGCCATTTTTCATGCAATATAGAAGTGGTGGCCATACTACTAGGGAATCATTTTTGCATCAAAACTTATCACTAGAGTTTAAAATATTTCCTAGAACAATGGCTCTCTACCCCATAAAAATAGAAATGGGTTATCAAACTCATGGGTTATGACTATGAAATCACTTATAAGAAGGGAAATGACAATATTGTGGTTGATGTTTTATCTCACACATTTACAAACCAAGATTCTCTTTTAGCTATTTCCATGACTATTCCAAATTGGTTAGACACTTACAATAGGGGTATGTTAATAACTCCTCATTATCTCATCATTCAACATTTATCTACTAACCCCTCTATAACACCACATTATTCTTGGGATGGTGCTTCTCTATAATAAAAGGGCCATCTAATTTTTCCCCATAACATATCTTTAATAGGATGTATTCTATGAATTCCATACTTCTCCTTCTATAGGGCACTCAAGGTTTCTCAAAACTTATGATCAGGCATGACGTAAATTCTTTTGGAAGGGAATGAAAAAGGAAATTAAATAGATGGTGGTTGAATGTGATACCTGCTAATGCAACAAGGGTAAAACAACACTCATTCTTGGGTTAATTAAACCCTTTCCCATCCCTACCAATATTTGGATAGATATTTCTATGGATATCATTAAGGGTCTCCCTAAATCTAGAGGGAAAATAGTGATCTTGGTTGTGGTTGATTTCCTCTCCAAATATAGTCATATTTGTGCCCTTAACCATCCCTATACTACCTCTATGGTTACATAAGTTTTCTTGGACCATATTTTCCATCTTCATGGCATTCCTTATTTCATTGTCTCAGATCATGATGTAACCTTCACCAACCATTTTTGGATAGAACTATTTCTATGCACCAACACCCAACTAAAGATGAGTTATGGGTATCATCCACAAATAGATAGCCAGACTAAAATTGTCAACAAATTCTTGGAAAATTTCCTTCATTACTTCACCTCAAAATAATAACATCAGTGGGAAAAGTGGATCCCTATTGCTGAATGGTGGTACAATACCTCCTACCACACTTCAACTAAAATGACTCCATATGAAGCAATCTATGGTCAAACACCACAAGTGATCCTTTCATACACCCTAGTAGTTCACTAGTTTAAGATATCAACATGATTCCTTGAACTTGGGATTAAATCCTTAGTGTCTTTTAGGTAAATCTTCATAAGGCATAAAATAATATAAAACAAGTTGATTAGCACATTTTGAGCATACTTTTCAAGTAGGTGATATGGTTTTTATTTACTTGTAACCATATAAGTAATCATCCTTGAAAATAAAAGGGTGTCATAAGATGGATCTTAAGTTATATGGGCCATATAAGGTTCTCCAAAATATTGGTTTGGTTGCTTATAAGTTGGATCTCCCACTTTCTTCTTGAATTCACCTAGTATTTCATGTCTCTTGTCTAAATAAAGTTCTTATCACAAACATTAGAGTGCAAACTATTTTACTAGAAATTGATAATGAAGGATCCATTATTCTTTTGTTGGATGTAATCTTGGATAAGTGAACATGCCAAATTTTATCCCAATCCATCATATAGCTATTAATTCAATGGCATAGAATGTAACTAGAGGATATAATATGGGAGCCACTATTTCAAATTCAGGACAAATTCCCACATCTAAATATTGAGGACAAATCTTTTTCTAATAGAGAGGGGGTGTTAGGAACCTGTGTTACCCCATTATCTTTACTTAGTATATTATTTTCTCTAGATGCATATGCTTTGTAAGTCATCTTGTGAATATTTTATTTTATCCCACACTCATGGGAAGTAGTAGTTGCTTAGATTAGATTTAGTAAATAAGTAAGTGTTGAGGCCAATGAAGGCATCCACAAATAAATTATATTAAGCTTACTCAAAGGAGGTCTCCACCTTGAAGTGTCTTGTGATCAATATAATCCCTTTGGTGTTTTTTATATTTATATAAATATGTTATTTCATGTATTTTTATTAATTTATTGTAGGAGGATCCTCTCACAAACATTCTTTGAACTTATCTACAAACACATGTGTTATAAAATTTTTTTGGTATATTCACCTACATAGAATAAGTTTATTCCCTCAAGAAGATGGACTAATCCTAAGTTTTTTTCCTCATCAAGGAAAAATACACTTATTCAATAATAACATCTCACTTAGGATTGCATGATTTCTTTTAAAATGACATTACATCAAATGTAGATGTAATGAATGCATGTCGGGCATTCTATAATTATGAATGGGTTCCCCTGGTGTCAAATGGATCTAAAACACATTGGACAACACTTTATCTTGTATGTGTATCCTAAAGAGGACCAATTTTTGGATATTTAGGAGGATATTTATCATCATCTTAATATATTCTAGGAGAAATAGGAGGTAAGAACTCATCACTACTCTCATATTTATAACTATAAGAAGAGTATGGATCATCAAGAAGTTATTTAGGCATAACTAAATCAGAAAAAATGTAATCAAATTCAAATTTTTCTAAGGAAGGGGAGAGGTTTCAAATGTTGAATGTGAATAATTATCTTGAAATGGAACACTCATTTTAAAAAATAACTCATGAGTGGTGGGATGGATAAGATTGTATCCGTTAACTCCCCTAAGATATCCAACAAAGATGTAAGGTTGACTCTAAGATTCCATTGCCTTACATTTAATTTCCATAATATATGTCATAATAGGGGATGAAAAAACTTAAAAGTGTTTCATTGTAGCTTTAAGACCATTCCAATCTTAAAAATGAGTGACTCCATTTAATGTTTTATGAGGAACCCAATTTTAGATATAAAAATCATAGTTAATGGCCTTGGCCCAATACTAAGGTGAAAGAGACTTAGAATGTGGGATATAGTTGGAAATTTCCTTTAGGGACCTAGTCTTGCACTCTAAAAACCATTCTGATGAGGAATATATAGAATTTTATACTATAGTTCAATGCCCTTTGATGTGAATAATTTTTCAAAATAGTTATTAACATACTCATTACCATTATCGGTGCATAACAAATTTATGGATTTACTTGACTATTTTTATTCAAGAACCTTGAAGTCCTAAAAATTATCCAAGATATCAAATTTATAATTTAAAAAGTACACCCAAGAATACCTCACAAATTCATTAATTAAAGTATGCATGTATTTAGTCCTATTGAATGAAGGATCTATAAATGGACCAGTATTATCACTATGAACTAGCTCCAATATCTATGTATCTCTCTATGATATTCCTTTGTCATACTTCTTAGGATGATTACCAAGTATGCAACCTTGTAAAATTACATTATAAAAATGAACACATAGAAACCTTGAAACCATGTCATGATGATTGAGTTTCTCAAGGTAGTGATTGTTTAGATGGTTGAATCACTCATGCCATAATTTACTCACCCTATATAAATGAGCGAGCAGTGTAAGAGAGGGTTGATCAGGAGAAAATATGAGAAAGTATACAATTATGAGTTATGATATGCTTTACCAAATATAAAATTGGAGTCATTTTCTTCTTCCATAATAACTACTAAATTAGGTATGAACTCAACTCTCATTTTGAACCTATGTGAGTGATCTAATAAATAAATAAGAGAATGGTGGATAATGAGGGAGCACATAGAACATTTTGAAATGCCCCATCATTCACTTAAACATATCCTTTCCCACTTAATTTTTCATAATTATCATCACCCAATAAGATGGAAGGCGTATAAAAAGCATCCTTGGATGCAAACATGTCTTGTGGTGAAGTCATGTGGTACAAGGTACTAGAGTCAATTACCCATATGAAAGGTTGGGATGAATCTGTAATAAGTGATTTTCCCTTATCTTTTCCTTTTTAGTTTTCTTTGGCATTAGAATACTCTTGTGCTGATGAACTCTTAGTTTTCCCATCTAAATAAGAGGACCTTTTTGATGCTTTGGACATAGCATCATATTTATGACCTTTCATTTGCTCTGGGTCCTTCTTGTTGTTTTTATTTTCCTTGATACTAGAAGCCTTTTATTTATCATGCCTCACAATTAAGGAATTTTATTTATATGAATTCAATGTACCCATTTTAATAACCATGTATTTCTCTTGAGATAATTCAGTATCAAAGTCATCCAAGGATGACATAGTCCATGTAGATCCAAGGGCATGCATGGTGGCATGGAAGGTAGAAATCAAGATATAATAGTCATAACCCAACTTGGAAAGGATGGAAAGAATAAATAGACCATCCTTTCTATTAATGCCATAAATTTTAAACTACAAATTTAGTGATTTGAACTTTTTGAAGAATTCATATATAGTATCAAAGTTACTTGGGCTCAAACTAATGGTCTTGTTCTCCAAATCATGCCCCTGATTATGTCCTTATTCAAAAAGAGTTTTTCCAATGTGGTCTATAATTCATTAGGAGTATTTAGAGATTAAATATGAAATATTAGATTAGGATACATAGACATGTATAGTATGACATAGGATTCATCACTTTTTTAAAACCTCTTTGCCTTCTTTACATTAAGTGCCAGTTCATTTTATGTACCAATCATGATTTTGTGTAAACATTTATTCCTAAAAAATATTTGAAGTTGTGTTTTCCACTCATGATAGTTTAATCGTGTAATAAGTGGAATATGACTCTAATCCATGGTGTATAAAGAAAGTATCTATTGAATTATATGTGCAAGAAAGTTAATGATATGTAACCCCCCTAAATTTGTAGATGTTAACCATAATTTAGTGGCAAGAATATAAATAAGATTTAAAATCTACATATAAAAATTGACATAGAATAATAAAAAAGATAAATAATGGTAAACTAAAAATCATATGAATACATCAAAGATAAAATATTATTCAAACAATGGCCTCCTTTCTCTTTCCCATATAAATTACCTATAAAGGTTTTCCTCTTCTTACATGAATATTATTCTCCTTATGACTATTTGACTTAATTTTAAAACCTATATTTACCTTTTATTACTATTAATTAAAAACCATATTAAATCTGATTTCCATTTACCCATGATAACACTTACTTAGACTTAAATAGGTGTGTCATCCTGAAACACACAAAGGCACTACAAATTTAAGTTCTTAGAAATTTTCACTATCAAAATATTTTTTATATTACTAACTAATCTACTCTCCACAACTTCTTTTTGGTTATTCATTCCCTTATACAACTAATTAATATAAAACCAAACTACATTTATACTTTGAAAAATTATAAACCTTTTCCATTATTAATACCTATTACAAAATATATCGTGTGGGTAAGAGCAGAATAACCATAAATAAATATAGTCAATTAGAAAATAAAATATAAACATTTCCATTTATTAACCTTCATAATCACTAGAGTAAATATCATATAATAGGTTTAGGTTTTGTGTAATGTGAATAGACAACTCAGTTTATAATGAATGGGAAGGCATCAATAAAGATCTCATTTGATAATGCTCCTTTATACTTAAATATAAATTCCATCTACCATGTCTATCTATTAATAATAAATGTGAATTTTTATTTATTATTGTAACCTATGTGACTAGCATAACTGTTGAAATATTCTAATCTCCCATCATCCATTAACAAGTTCCACTATAATTCCCAATGGGTGTCCATATTTTAATCTCACTTTATCAATAAATTCTTGTAACACTTGTTTAGATCAAGCCAAATTATAATTTCCCTGCAATTTCCTAATTTATCAATTCATTTTATAGGGTTAACAAACAAATCATTAAACTCACTCTTCAGCCTCTAGTCAACATTATTGAAATCAAATAAGTCTTGAGTCTTTGAATTTTTTAGAACCTCATTTTTATCTAAGTTATTTATGAATAACACCAATGGCTCACTATGCAAAAATATGAAATAAAAATCTAGGACCCTGGCAGACCCAATGGCACTATCAAATCATGCACACTCTGGTTACCATCAGGATCAAGTCATTTAATTTAAAATATATTAGTTTATTATTGATTCATTCTCTCACTTTAGATATATAAATTTATTTGGAGATTTATTTGTGATCTAGCATCTCCACCCATAACATTCAATATGAGAAAGACTCATGAGCCCCATAAAAAATTTAGGAAAAGAAAGTTCATGTGTGGGTGCCTCTTTTGTCTATCATCACTAGAGGAAGGAAATCTATGATGCTTTGATTTTTTAACATGGAAAATGCATCATCACTAATAACCATTTATTTATATACTCTATTTCCCCATTAGGAACTCCAAATAAAATTAAATAATGCATATTACATCATCTATATTTGAGAAGCAAATGAATTTTCCAAAGTAAGAGGAATACATGAGGCCAATACATTTAATACAAGGATATAAAAAATTGTTATAAACATTAGCCATTTTATAGGAAAAACACAACCATATGTTCTTCAAAACCATTTCCTAATTCTCCAATGTTTAGATTCTTGACTATAATAGCAAAAATATCACCAACACAATCCCTCTTGATCTGGGTGAAATCCAGGCCCTCAATGTCTTATTCATCATACAACTTATGCACTGAAAGGAACCATCATAATAGTGAATATTTCCTTAAAAAAATGAATCCAACATGTATTTAAATTCCCTCATAATAATATAATCAAACATATTTAAGACCCACAATATTATCCTAGCATCAACACCACTGTTATCCATAATTTAGTGGCAAGAATTAAAAACAAATTTAAAAGCCATAGACAATAATTGACAAAAAATAATAAACAAGATAAATAATTACAAACTAAAACTCATATGAAGCCATCAAAGATAAATATTATTCAAATAATGCCTCCTTGCTCTTTCCCATATAATTGCCTATCGAGACTTTTCCTCTTATTACATGACTCTTCTTCTTCGTATTACTATTTGACTTCCTTTTGACATCTATATTTAAATTTTATTAAAATTAATGACAAATAATATTTCCATTTACCATTGCTAAAAATAGACATTAAATTTTACAAGGCAAAATAATATTACCAATGCATAGATCTCAAAAAAATTGCACTTTCAAAAAACAATTCTTAAAAAAGAGCTGTCAAATGAAAGTTATGGAAGTTTGAATGTTTATTGATTGCAAAAGAATGATATACACTTTGCATAAATTTTTGGGTGTGCAAAAGTTTGGAAAAAATTTGTGAGGAAAATATAATACCCCTTGGGTTGGTTGTGTCCAATTTCTTAAATTCCTATGTGACCAAGGGGTTAAGGGATAAATGAGTGTTCCCCTCCCTTATTTTGATTGAATTGATTAATGTGTGGTGATTTCACCCAAAAAAATCTCCAATTTCCTAATGAATAATGTCATGATTTATGGGCTTAAATTTTACATCCTCTAAAATATACTCAAATTTTAAATAAACCATGTAATCTTCAAGATGGACCTCACTTGCATTAATTGAGAAAGTAAACTTCACATATAGGTGAAAGTTATGATGGTGTCAATGTTTCACATAAATATTGAAAGCATTGACTATAGTCATCATAAAAAAGTACCATAGGTGTATTTAAATTTTTTTATCTATTGAGGTTTTATGTCAAGGTTGTATCCTGACTATATAATTATGAGGAATTATGAATGTGGCTTAATCCTATATTTCTACCATTAGTACTTATGACTATAGATATAGTCCAAAGTTCCACCATTGGGTTTAGTGACTATAGGTGTAATATAAGGTTATTTTATTGGGTTTAGTGATTATAGATGTAGTCTAGACTTCTAATGTCAAGATTTTAAGTTATTTATGTAGTGTGAATGTCTGATGCTAGAATGTTTGATTGCAAGTGTGGTCTAAAAGTCTGATGTTACAATTGGATGATGCCCATGTAGTCAAAAAGTTTGGAAAGTGAAAATAGCTTTAAAAACTCTAATTATACAAGCATTGGCTTTCTACCAAGTCCAAAATCTCTAGATCTAGTATAGCTATAGAAAATATACCCAAGACACACCAAGGATATCCAAAAACCTAGAAAACCACAAAAAGTTTGTTTTCCTTTAAATAAATTAATGGTACATATTTTCAAAAAATCACTAAAAAATTCCTTGAAACTCCATGAAATGGCTGAAATCAACTGTCACAAAACTAAGTTGTGTTTATAGTATATCTTAGGATTTTAGAACATTCTGAATCTGATGGTGTTAGTTATTTTACATGAAAACCTACTAGATTAAATATGAATAGTAGGAGACACCTTTATCTTGTTCTTGTTTTTAATCTAGATCAATAAAAGATTCCAATAGAAGAACAAAATTTTGGAATGGGTGAATCTTCAATATCTAGGTCAATAAATGGTAGATCTATGACATGTAAGGTGAAACTCAAGATTTCACAATAGGAATAATGGTATTAGGATACTATAAATGATCTGATACCATGTTGGATTGGACCACAATCGAGGATCAATCTGGATAGGATCAAATGCACAAAGAAATTACCTATGTGAAGTAGAGAAATCAAACATGAGCTAGAAAAACACTTTACATCATAATTGTAAAATGTGCATTATCCACAAAATATTTATAAAGGTACATTAAATGGGTGAAAGATAAACATGTCATCACATGCTCATGAATGTAGGATTATATTTCACACTAATCTAAAATATACCTAAGAAATCTAACTAAACATGTGTAGGGAAAAACCATTAAATGGAATAAAAACCTACACTAACAGGCATATGGACTAGGGCCTACTATATTGAACATGAAAATGAAACAAAAAAATGGTAATTTCCTCTCCCAATGTTTGGGTATATGTTAAGTTACCTTGTGAGAGTATTATTTTTCCATTTCTTAGAATGTATGTCACATAGTTAACCAACATACATACACTTTTCTATTATTTCATATATCATAGGAATGAAAGAATAGGTGTGAAGGATTAATATCTTGAGTTTAGATTAACTAAATAATTTAGTATCATGTTTCATAAATATTAGGTTATCAATAGAGAGTCAGGAAACTATTTGTCTTAGAATCTTCTTATGACAAAATTTTTCAAGTCTCTTGATGCAAAAAAACAAGTCTATGAGTCTCAATGATCACGTAAAGACACATATTTTGATATTTATACAATGTATTTTAAAAAATTTAAAAATGAATGGATTTTGTATGGCATGTTAATTTGTTCTAAATCTTTTTTTCATACATAAATCTTTGAAACTATTATGTCAAAAATGTAATAAACAATTTAAACATCAATCAATTTTTTCTCTTTTATGGTGTTGATGAAATGAGGTTAACATCAATTTCTTTAGAGTGGTATTTTTAACTTTATGATCATATCTTATAATTTTAAAGTTCATCTATTCCGTGTGAGGAGGTAGGATATGTGGCACACAAAAATATGATGATTTGTATGTTTTTATATTGACATATTATACAATTCAATGTTTTTTTAGTAACCTAGGATACTTATTACATTATTTTAACTCTACATTATGCTACTTAACTGATTATCTTGAAAAAATACACAATCTCTATATATACAAGTTTGGTGGAAGAAATTTCAACACCTTTTATAATATAGTCATGCTATCAAGGTGTTCATCCTTGAGACCTTCTAATACAACCTTTTCACCATTATTTCAACTCCTATGGAAATACAAACACTAAAAACATTTTTCATAATGAATATTAAAAATAATCAAGGTTAAATATTGTATTAAAATAACATATAAAATGAGGCCAAGATAATGAAAGTGGATAAATGTGAAAAAATTGGAGTTGGTGATGTACCCCAAAATGAAAAATTAGATAACATGTGTGAAAATGTTTTCTAAGGAAAGAGACTTGATGATTTAGAATTACTTTGAGTATTTTTATAACACACATACAATAATATGTGATAATTTATTAGAGGTACTAAAATACCTTAAGAATATTTCAAAATTTTATATAGCCTCATATTTCTTTACATTGAATAAAATATTGACCTTATTAAAGCTATCATTCTTAGAACTTTATATTTTTTAGTTCTACATAATTTTAAAAATTAATTAAAATATTGAAACCTAAGTTTTATTTATGCACCCTTTTAAACATTAAGTCATGTGTTTATATGTATACCATACTAGAGTTTGTAAAATATATATCTATTAAAAAAACTAAATTTCATGCATACATTGAAATAATTTGAAAAATATATCACTTTAAAAACACCAAAAAATAGGCATAATACACCAATTTGTGATTTAATACCATTGGTTTTGTTTTTTTATAGTTTTTGTGTTACACTAAACATCAACACAAAAATTGATTATAGTTTATGACACTATTGATGCCTAAAAGTGTATCATAGGGGTTTAGAGTGTTTAAAAAACACTTATCATTTATGGATTCAAATAATACATTACATGAGTTACAAGTTGTGATATTCTTGATAAATTTGGTGGAATAGAGGGAAAGCAAATCAACTTTTCACAAGATTAATAATGTAACTATTTGGTTATTGGGAGCAATTATGGCCTAATGGATTACTTGTGAAAGATGAACATGATCTAAGCTAATTAGAGTGAATTATGATCAAAACCTAAGTCTAAATTCTAATCTAGCATGAATATTGACAAAGGAGGCTAAACTAAAGTGAGTTGATCAAAAAAATGAGAAAAAGGAAGGGTAAGGTAGAAAAAATATGTTTTGATTTATGATCTAGACATTATGACAAAGCTTAAATTTCATCCAAACATTCACATAAACCAATATATGACATGAAATAGATAAATCTCAAATCCCATCATATATTAGGAAACATTTAAGGATGGTAGAAATTTTTTAAATAACAACTAGATTCAATTTAAATATTTAACCTACAAGAAAATTGCATTTGCACATCTACAAACAAATCAAAGAAAATAAAATAAACGTAAGATATTTCAATCAATCTAGCATAATCATAAATTAACAACTCCGCATTCAAATGTATATGTCTAGAATCCATAAAAATAATTCAATCCTAAACATCCAAACATATAATTGAGAGAGTATCCATACACATAAACAAATACTAGACAATCTTTGCATAATTCCTTGCTTTTATTAATTGCTCAAAGTTTACACAAATTTTTTGCTAAAAAAATACCTCCTTTACAAATGACAATATACCTTTTATATAATACTAAAGGAGTATACCAGTCAATCAATTCAAATAATAATTGTATAAGTGTCATGGATAACTATTCTTTTACAACCTTATAGAATTAATGACACTTTTTAAATATACTGACCTATAGGCAATACACTTTACAAAGTTGAACATGATTTTACAAAGAAAATTCTCTTTTCAAAATGACATACAAGTTTAGTTATAAAATAATATTCTAAATTCAACAAATTTGAATTTAAGAATCCCTTATTGTTGCAGTCTTTTACCTCTACTATAGGATCTTCATTCTATAGTGTTTCTCATCAATTAGTTTTAGGTTGACAATGGGTTATATGAAAATATCATTTTCTTGATCTTCCAAACCCTTGAGATCTTTGTTATCCCTCTCTAAAGCTTCTTTGATACTCCTTACATCTCTTATCTTCTCTTCAACTAATACAATCATGTCCATGATCCTTTTTTTATCTTCCCCAATCTTGCCTTGGCTTTGATTCCTTACCTCCTACATGAATTGAGTATCTCTATATTTGAACTTATCATCAATGATTAAGCCAAGGGGACTGAGTGAAGTAGGATCCTTGATCAAACTTCCAAGTATGTGCATCATTCTATTTTTTTACTATTGGAGATCATTAGCGATATTTCCCATGCCCCTAGACCATTTGTTTAAATCCTTAATCTTATCTACCAATATTTCCATAGCCATATTCAAATGGGCTAGGCTGACAGTTCTAAATTTAGGAATTTGATCCTATATCAAAATATTGATCAAATCCTTCAAATTGTGGCTTTAATCCTACTATTGGCCAACTTGGCCTTAGCCAAAGTACCCTATTTGTTTACCAAGTCCTACTTGGACTTTACTACCTTGAATTTGCTAAATATATCATACATGGTTGCCTCAAACTTATTTATCATATCTCATGGAATAGACAAACTAGATTACTCTTATAAGTTATTGTCCTTCTATAATAAATTGTAGATATTTTGAATGTGCTTGAGCTAATTTAAGAAAAATTTCCTCAAAAATAGGATCTTCACCAAGCATCTATCTTTGCTTTTGAGTCAAACTAGTCAATGGCTCCACTTTTTGATATATCATCTCTTCACCTCCTTAGATGACCTTCTTCATAGTCACTCTTTGCAAACTAATAATCTCTAGATCATACCTTATTACAACTATAGGTTGGGTCACATTTGGGATAGGGACCTCCATTTGTGATGAAGATGTTGAATCACTTAGTGTGGATAGTCTCCTTGTTTCCTTTTCTTATAGATAAATTATCCATGGCTTAAGTTCTTGATGCACATGAATGTTAATAGATTTCATCATAGCCCAAGGATGATGCATAGTAGGCATTCTCTCCAATGTAGGTTAATAGAGGAACCATTATGGAATAGGTGGGCCATAAAATATGTTTTATTCACTAAACAAATTGACTTCACTTAAAGGAGTAGTGACAATCACTTTAGGTCTCTTTGTCTTTGAGATAATGGATGTCTCAACTTTCTTTTTTGGAGGGTTGACAACCAACAAGTCCATTACTTTTTCTTTCCCTTTCTCTTCCTTGTCTTCCTTAGCCTTTGTCTCTTCATAATCTAAACTTGTATGATATTCCATGGATAGAATATTTAATTCATCCTCAATAGTCTCATTAGGATCAAGGGATATCATATGAACCTCCTCTAGAGGTAAATCATACTCTACTATCTTGGATGATTCAGGTATTGATGAACTTGAGGGAATTTCATCCAGCCTTTTCTCCTCAAGCCTATTCTCTATTTGTTTTTCAACTTGTGCCCTAAATAATGGATGTCTATAAGGTTTACCATTGATTAAGTGTTATTACCTAGGTCCTAAATGCCAGCTGTCATCCATTTTTTATTTCTCTATAGTCTTGACTTAGGCCTCAGTTAGTGTTCCTTCAACCTTATAGTGACTTCAAACTAAGTATATTCCTTCATGTATATAGGATCAAAATCACTAGGCTCATGTTTATAGAACACATTCAACATTTTTTTGTGTTTCAAATGCTCCTTAACCTTTCCATGGGGGTCCCACTATCTAAATTCATCAATATATACATTTAAAGATGATTTATGTTTTGATGCTAACTCAATGTGATCCCATTAGCTAAATTTTTCCTTACCAATATTCATAGGGAGGTTGTGAATTATTCCATTCATTTTAGTTTTGCAAAGACCATCAATACAATCGAATAATTAGTAGGCTACCTCTTGCTCAACCAACTTATCAGGAACATGGATAGGTAGCTTGAGAGGAGAATTTTGAGTTCCCTCAATCCTGATGACTAAACAATATGGATACAACCATATATGTTCCATTGCTTCTATATATTTCTTGATTATAGGGCTTACTCTCTCCATGGGAATGTTAGTTATAGCCTCACTCAGAGCTGGGTAGACATAATCACATATGAACTAAATATGATCCTAGTATTTAAGGATGTACAACTTTGAATAATACTATGAAATTGTCTAGATTCTACTTGGATATCATTCCCTTTGATTGGGAATATTTTTTGTTGCACATAGGGCATCTAGGAGGTAATACATCATGTAAAATTGAGTTTTCTTCTTATGCATAATTGCATAGACTTATCTACTCAATGAGATACTAATTATCTCACCCCAAATGAGGGACAATTACCTTTTCAATAATAAAGTATACCATGGGTACCCATATTGGGTCTACATATGCAATGGTTGCATTTTCATACAACTTGTTCAACATCATCATTATCATTCTAACCCCTAGTCTAAACTGACTGATAGGAATGTTTTTATTGAAGCCTAAAAATACTTGGTTCCCAAAATCTAAACACATGGTAAGGGTGTCCATCAAATTATGTTATTTAGCCCAAGAATTGATAAAGGTTAGGTTAATTTTGGGTTTGGGAAACTTATAATAGGAATCAAATGTAATAGTATAAATGTAAGAAATATTCGTGTGATTGTGCTCATTAATTATTATGCCCTTGTCTATCTTAGTTTCTTTAAAATGGGAGAAAGAATATCAATGTAATGGAGTACCTCAATTTCTATAGATACATGATGTAGGCTAGCCATTTGCATTTCCATAATGTCATCATAGAACCTTTTGGTTGAGAAATTCTTTTCCTCTTTCCTGGTAATAGATGGCTAGTTCTCAACTCTCCAGAACAATTCTAACCAATTACTATCTCATGTGTTCAAGGTAGTAGCAATGAAATTAGTGTCCTTGAAGACATGACCTTCAGCATTTGTTGTCAAATATAGCTCAACATCTTCCTTTGAAACATGTTTATGTTCTTCCATTATTGTAATTGTGATCAAATTATATAGTTGTAGACAATAATCCAATCTTATAGGATCGATTATAGTATAATTAGAGACAAATTATGGAAATCCATATGATTAGGAATTTTTCTGAAGGTTTATGTAGGGATTTAATGGTAGAAACTAGTTTAAACAATGAGCTTCATCACTTAGATTTCACTTAGATTGCACATTTATACCTTACATGTCGACAAATCCATAATATCTTTCAATCTGACTTGTCTTAATTATGTGGCATCACCAGGTAATATTGTTCATTAATTTCTAAAATGTGATCATTTACCATTTTTTGAAATGGGTCACCTTTGTGTGCAATCCTAGAACTTTATTGATTCACCCATTGATTTAACAAAAGTCTTCTTAGCTTTAAATTTATCATGAATCATTAATCTTCCATCTAAGTTCTTGAGAGTGTGCCACTTGGTAGCTCCATGGGATTTCTATGCTTATTGAAAACATGCTCTTTCACTTAATACCTTTGTACCATATGGAATCCTCTCATTAGATATAAGCCTATTGAATTATTGACCCATTGTTCATTATAGATCTCAATCTAGGAGATTGAACACCATTGGTCGATCTCTATTACATTCATCACATTTGTGACATGTATCACTACCATGTTCATTCTGAGTACTTTGAAAACTCTACCTTCATCCCACATCATTAAATATTTTTTACATAGATCAACATACTCCATCGATCTCAATCCACTTGATTATGTTCTTTATATGTCCAGCTAAATGTGGACCATTGATTTTGGGCTAAGTCACCAAGATCATGACATTTATCACTCTTAGATTCCTCTACAAACATTAACCAATTGAATTTTCCCCATGTAGTTAGATATTTGTACTCATTTGCCATGAATTTAACATTTGTCACTACCATGTTTTGTCTCAAGAGCTTTGAAAATTTGACTTGAGCAGATGCCCATATACCATCAGTCTCCCTTCTGAGCTTTGAGATCTTGCCACTTGGCATCTTCATGTTGATTCATTCTTGTGGGAAATGAAAATAAACTACGTGAGGGCTTGGGGAATATAAAAAAACTTAATATTAAAGTTTTTAAACTAAGGTCTTAGTTATATTAATAAATATAATTAGGACTTAGGCTAAATTATAAACTAAGTTTAAAAACATAATAAAGTGACCCCACATATAGTTAGTCCCCTCAAACAATAAAATAGACTAGGTGAGGTTTTGGGATATAAAGGACTGAGCATAAAATTTTAGACTAAGGTTTTAGTCATGTTAATAAACATGGTTAGAACCTTAGGATAGAATGTAAAATAATCCTAAGACATAATTAAAATGTTCCCATGCAAATTTGATCCCACATACATTTGAATCTATTTTAAAAGGACTTAGGCTAAAAAATATTAGACTAAGGTTTTTTACATGATTTAAACATAGATTCAATTAATTGATTAAAATACTAAAGTTTGATCAAAATAAAGGGTCAATATTGGCATCAATGTATACAACCTTGTACATTGTTCACGCGAATGGGACTTCATTAAACCTACAACATGGAAACAAAGATCAAACATTACCAATATTAGATAAAGTTAAATTAAAATTATATGTTGACATGCCAAATGTAAACATGATGAGAACCATGAAAACTAAATCAAACATAATATTTAATAATGAAATTTTTATCAATTTGAATTTCAATTTATAACACAATTTGAAAATTTGAACAAGAGTCCTCATTTTTAAAAAATGGGGGTATGTTGACCTCAATAGACACTATATATTTAACACCACATATATATTGTTATATGATATAATAAATTTTGTTGTTAGATGAAAACTATTATAAAACTAAACCTAGTTGTGTTAAATCAGTAAATAATGTATTATGCATGAAATTTAGTGTTTTTAGTGATATATTATCTAAATTACTATAGTGTTTAAACTTTTTTTTTTGTGTCCTTTTTTCATCTTATTAATTTTATTTAATATATTTGAATAGGAAATCTTAAAACCTATCTTACATTTCATCTTTGTTTTGTTAAATTTATATTTTATATTTACATTTAATGTTATCTTTCATATTGTTTTTTATTATCTTATGTTTATCTTAAATTTCTATTTTATCTAGTTACATGTGATGTATTTTACATC